>JAPKLW010000116.1:927472-941554 GCA_026898455.1 Plectranthus barbatus | reverse complement strand
TAGATGTTTTTGAAACAATGCTTTTGGAATTTACAACAAGATGACTGAAAGTGGGATGTTCTCATCACTGTTAAGACATGATGCATATCTTAGATATTATATTTGCAGCTGTTTCATGTGTATTTTAAAATTTGTGAACAGGTTTTTTTAGTTTTGCGTATAACATGTTATTTTTTTTACTTAACTAAATGGTTAATTTATCCACAATGACAAAATAAAACAACAATATTACAAATATTACAAATATATGAAAAAAATAATTTATAAAACTTACGAGATAACTAATAAGTATATTACAGTAAAAATCAACAAATATTTTTTGTAAAAAAAATATACACAATGCCATATAAAAAATTACATTGAGTAAACATATTAAGTTGCAATAAGTAGATGAACATATTTGCATTGACTAAATAATTTAAAATAACCGACCCAGTAACATACTTACGATCTCATTAAAATTGCATTTATAACAATTCAATAGTTGCATTGACTAGCAAAAATAATTTGTTCTGTCATTTTTTACAAATATTCCGATTGTTTGAACATTTAAAAAAAACATTAGAACAGTAATACTCATCCATTGAAAAATAAAAATATAATGTAATTAGACTCAATATATCTATATAAAAAAAACAATGCTAATGTTGAAGACATAAACATAAACAAAAGTATCATTTCAATCATTAATATCTTTCCCGCAATTTCTGGAATCATGGTTCGCCAACTGTTTACACTTGCGACAGCGACGCTGCGGCTTTTCCTTCATTCTAGCAGCCTTTTCCTGTCGAGAAACAATACGACTCCCGCTGCCCTTCGTCTTAACTACATCAGGTGGATGAATGTTTACTTCCTCCGGCAAATCCTGTCCATAAAAATTGCCAAACATCTGTCGTTTATCAACAGCATTTGGGATTCCATTATCCATAGAAATTGATTTACCACCATCATCAATAACAGCCAAGAAAGAAGACAATCTGTCAACATCACCATCAAATATTTGAGTCCAGCCATACACAGACTGCATAATATCATTCTTCAGCCTCTTGCTCTCATCAATTCTCACATATGATTCGAAACTGTCAAGCCCAAATCTGCATGACTGCTTAACCAAATGTGTTTTCATCCATCGACGAAGAATATACTTTTCAGGAATAAGCATCATTTGTTTGTTCTTCATAACATAAAAAACATGATTGCACAGCAATCCCATCCTAGAAAACATTTTGCAGCTGCATGTGAACTCTGGACCAATAACATCATAATGAACAACAGCAATATCCTTTAACTCATCAACAATCTTGTACATCTCTCTGCCATCAACTTTTGAAAAATCCAACATGTGACAATAATCACGCGCTGATGTAATTTCATCTTGTACACTCTTAAAAATCTTAGCAGTATAAACAGATGAAGCATGTTTCTCAAATCCAGTCTTTGTGCAAAAACTAGGACAAAAAGACTTATCTAAGTAATTTAACCTGGAACTCTGATGACGTTGAGCATCCAATGCATTATTAAAATGCATCCAAAATTCAAGAAGATTTGACCTTGAACGTGTGTACCTTTTATAAAAACTATTTTCACATTCGGATATAGACGTAGTCCGAACCAAACCACTCATCGGAAAATCCCGAAAATAAGCCGGCACCCAATATTCTTTATTTTCGAACATAGATAAAAACCAGGGATGATCATCAAGCCCAAATGTAGTCATAATTTCATCCCAGCAATATTCAAACACCTCAGGCTCTATTAACTCCGACCAAACACATGCATTCAAATCCTTTTTGAAGTCCTCATCAGCACGAAGTTGTTTTGAAACCTTGTCTGCAAGTTTGAGCATAATGTGCCACATGCACCACCTATGTCGAGTGCTATTGAACACTCTTTCTACAGCCACTTTCATACCAAGATCCTGATTTGTTATGATAAGTTTTGGAGAAGACCCCATACAAGCAACAAACTTCTGGAATAACCAAACAAATGATGAAGCATCTTCCTTGGACAACAACCCGGCTGCAAACGTAACAGGTTTACCGTGATTGTCCTTCCCAGTAAACGGTGCAAATATCATACAATATCTATTGAATATAAGATATAAATAAGAGTTAATGCATATATTTAACCTGAAAACTGTAACTATAATATACAAGACATTGCTAAAAATATTTGTCAAATAAAAAATGAAAATTTAAAAAAAATTACAAAAAACAAATTAGAACTTACTTGTTTGTAGAATATGTCGTGTCAAATGCCACTATATCACCAAAAATCTGATAATTCATTCGGGAGATAGGATCACACCAAAATAATCTCATAAGCTTATCATCGGCATCGATCTCATATTCATAAAAAAATGTTTCACACAACTCTTTTCTCTTTCGCATTTCATTAAGCAACATCTGAGCATCGCATCCTTCGACAAAAGCTTTCATGTCTCTAGCAAA
This sequence comes from Plectranthus barbatus, assembly GCA_026898455.1. Lineage (NCBI taxonomy): Eukaryota > Viridiplantae > Streptophyta > Magnoliopsida > Lamiales > Lamiaceae > Plectranthus > Plectranthus barbatus. The sequence goes on along the minus strand of JAPKLW010000116.1, from coordinate 939,104 downwards.
ATTTCGAACCTCTAACACTGAAAATCCAATATTGTCATCCCCACCCAATAATTCAGATAACAAATTATGTGCTGCAGTAGGACCAATGTTGGATTTACAACAGTCTAAGATAAATTGCCGATGAACAGGATCTAGCTTACGATTGATCTTCATGAATTGTCTATGCTCAACTTCCACTAAGTCATGATTATGTTCTTCTACAAAATCATGAACAACATAGCCCATGCAGCCAGCAAATTTGAAAGTAATCTTTGCCTTACAACCACAACGTGATGAAATACGCCTTCTAACCTTCAGATTTTCATCAACAACCCCTCTACCCAAAGTATTTGGATTAATGAACTTGTCGCCCTCTCTATTGCAAACAACATATCTCCAAATGATAACATTGTCAATTTTGGTTGAATGTGCCAAACGAGTATCAAAACCCACATTCCTAGCATAATGCTTGTAGAATTCAACACCCTCATCCAATGTTGTAAAACATTGTCCTTTAAAAGGTTTCAATACATCTTCACAAAGTGGAATGAAAACAACTGCAATAATAATTTTAAAATTACAGACAGTACAATATATTTTTAAAAATAGATGCATTGGTAAAATATTTATAAACGCATTAACTAATTAACTAAAGTTGCATTAAAGTATTATTCAAGTTACCACCTACAGAGATCAATACATAAAAGATAACTTAAAAAAACTCACCCTGCTTTTAATAATGTATGTTTATAGGCTCTGTTAATGCAACTAATTTTGTTCGATCACGTTGATTTGTAGGGTAGCAGATCGCGATATGAACATATGAATATACAGACGAAATCTGCGTGATCATTGCCAAAGTTAGTTACAGACAATCAGGAAAGAAAATTATGTAAATGCAAAAGTACCATACCACCCTTATTACATTAAAATAATTATAAAAAAAATAAATTAAGCTAAAATCTGGACCGCTCAACATGATAAATAGAAGGATAGGATTCATTCTCATCTCCCATCTAAATAGAACTTGTCATATGATTACGCCTCTATATATATATATAATATATATATATATATATATATAGGGTTCTATTATCTGAGAGGATTTACATATTACAGGAAGTTTTCTATGTATATATATTAGAATTTTTTCCTTTATGTTCTTGTTTCTTCTTCCTTGTTGTCCTCTGTTCATCATTCTCGTCCATCCATCGTTCCCATCTTCCCAACTTTGTTCCTTTTTGTTAACATACTATTGTTGGATCCAAAATAAAGATACCTAACTAAGAAGATTGAACAAGTAGTCGGTTGGTGGTAGTAGAGAGTAATAATTATAGAAGTGATGGCAAAGATAGTGGAGTACATGTAATCAAAGTTGGTTGAACTCCAAATAAGAATCAAAATGCCAATGCTCATGCAGTCATGCTCCTATGTCGGAAGTGGCTCTGTTTCCGTATACTGCTGGAGACCTAAGAATTGTATCTTTGACTTTCTTGGGATGGGTCAAATTAATGAATGACATGGCCGCTTACATCAGGCTGTTGTAATGGACTTGGCTTCTTTTTGAGTTAAATAAAAGTTGGTCATCAACAATTATTTTATCAATTTTTTTTATATAATTATAGATCATCATTTTCAATAAACTTATTAGTTATACAAAATGTGTTTAGTGCAAATATCTCTTATTAAATAATGAAGATATTGAAATTATTTAATCACGCCATGTTCAAGTATTAATGAAATTTAAAAAATGTATGTTCTTATTATTTAAATTAATAAATCATAAAAATCTTGATGATTATCAAAGAATAAGTATTTCTTATATTTTTTCTTGTTCGAAAGATCAAAAGAAAATTATTTAATATCATAAAAAAAATCATATAAAATTATATATGTAAAAAATAAATACTCCCTCCGTCCCGGGTCTCTTGAGACGTTTGACCCGGCACAGAGGTTAAGAAAAAGTGATGAGAAGTTAGTGGGGTTAGATTAGTAGGTTAATGATTAGGAGAGATAATGAGATATGAGAGATAGTGGGGTAGGAGTAGAGTAGATTTAGTGAATAATTAATTAATAAAAACTTTCCAAAAAGGGAAACGTTGCAAGTGTTCTGGGACGGACCAAAAAGGAAAACGTTGCGACTGTCCTGGGACGGAGGGAGTAATAAATTTCTCAATTTAATGGGATGACTCGACAACCGAGAAACTAGATTAGAATTAATAGTTTTTAATTTGAAAGATCTTCAGATTAAATAATCAACAACTTTTATAAAATAACTTTAAACCTCGGACGAATGTATCCGATTAACATCTGAACCCTCGATTTTTTTTTTCTTAAAAATATAATTACACTTATTTAAACACTTACCCAAATAATTTTGAAGCACCTCAAATTTATAATCTCTTATCTTATCAAAGTTCTTTTATCACCAAGGTTGTAGAATTCGCTATACGCTCCCTGTACGGTCACGTACCGCCTAGCGCCTAGGCGGTCTGCGCGGGGAGTAGGCGGGGCCTAGGCGGATAATAGATTTATTTTATTTTTATATTATATATAAATATAAGAGATAAGAATATTACAACAAATATATTTTTTACATACAGATATTCTAAAAAATGAACAAATTATTCAATATTTATTAGTTTAATTGCAAACAATATAAAATATTTGATGGAATTACGAAGTTCTAACGATTCTCTTGTCATAAGGGCGAGGAGATGAAAAGTCGAGCCAAAAATTTGTGAGGGTTACTTTTTTGGAAACCCTTAAGCTTTACCATATTATTATTATTATTATTTAATTTTATTTATGTTTTTCAGATGTTAATTTAAAAAAATTGAAAAAAATAGTGTATCCCGTACTGAAACCGCACAGACCGTCTAATCACACCGTACAGGCCGCATAACCGCACCGCGTAGCCCGCGTAGGGCGCCTAGGCGCCGCACAGGCACCGGTTAATTTTTAAAACGTACAGACCACCCGAACAAGTAGTTTTCGGTACGGTTGATGGTCGCCTAGCGCTTAGGCAGCGCCTAGGCGGCCGTACAGACCGAATTTTACAACACTGTTTATCACTACACTCTCGAACAAAGGACATCTGAACACTCGACTTGCTACTTGGTAGTCTCCATATTTCGCAGGCAATATATTTTTTTATTGGAGAAAAATATAATATATTCATATTTAATTTATCTTGAAAATAAAAGGGTTTATAATTAGCGGTGGGGTTAGGGGTGAGAATAGGCTGGACTTTGGTCCCGTAGGCCTAAGCCTGTTATAATTTGAAGAGGCTTGAGTCCGGCCTATAATCAATAATAGGCTTTTTTGTAAGCCTTAGTTTGATATTTTTAATGAAATATGCCTGATTTTTAGCCTGTATAAAGTCTATCGAAGCCTACTTAAAATTTGTAATGTATATTTTATTTTTAAGTTATAAATATATTATGTTATTTCAATAGCAAATATATTTAATAATTTAGATAAATACATTATTTAATAATAAATAATTTTTTCAAAATATTTTTTATTCATAAATCATAAATATATTTTAAATTGTAGATAATAAATATATTTCATTAATTAAATAATATATAATTATTTAAATAGGCTGAGCTATTAAGTTTAGTAGGTCTATTTTCGAACCCGAGTCTGAATCTGCTTAGTTAAATAAACTTTTTAAATAATTTAAATCTGGCTTGTTTATGAAATTGGCCTGGCTTAATGGTAAATTAGGCCGTAGCCCGACCTATTCCTCCTTGTGAGGGTAAACTAAACGGATTGTCCAAAAAAAAAGGCCCACTATACCTTCAATTCTCCGAGCCCATGGAAGAAACTTTCTACGAATCCTGAAGCTCCGCAGTTGTTCTGAGGATAGAGGGAAAATGGTGCTATCAAATTTTAATGGTGGTGGCATCGGTTTCGGTCAGTTTCTCTTTCATCTATTAGCACATTTTATGCAATTTTTAATTTCTATTGGATGATTGGGTTTTGAATTGGCTTCAGGTTTCGGAGTTGGGTGTGGTTTTGGAGTTGGATGGGGTTTCGGAGGTTAGTTACTCTCATTTTCTCTGTTAGTCTAACTTCATTTATTCTAGAGAAAGTAAGAAATTGAGCCTCGAAAGATGGTGATGATGACATGATTGAAACCCCTAGTTGGTGAAATGAGTTGGATCAAAAGAATTATTGAAGTGCTTGTTTCATTCATCTGCATTCCCCTAGAATTTAGTGGAGTTCTCTTGACGGGAGGGTGGTCTAAGATTGATTTGCCCGAGTTTTGTGTATTATGAGAAATCTATGTTAGTTTCAGCATTCATCCAACTTGTGATGATGCTCGGCTATTAACTGGCTATGTCGTGAGTGAAGTATAGATTTTGTGTGCATTTAGGATACTAAAGAAGTAGGGAATTGCTGGTAGTTATGTGTTAACTTGATGGATTACAAACTTGTTTGATGTGTTGTGATGTGCTTCCATATTCATTATAGTGAAAAAGGTGCAGCATTTGTTCTTGTGACCTTTCCTATTCTATTACACTCGGTAGTCATTAAGATGCGAGGACTTTGAGATGCTCTGCATTTGCTATTATGCAGTCAGTTGCTTTGCAACTTACTTGGGATTGAGATGCATTACATAAGAATTGATTTGGTGAATAATATTTGACCACGGCTTATGGGAATTTTTACCATATTTATTCATGTGAATGCTTGTTTAGGAATTTGGTGTTTGATACGTTACAGTTTCATGAAAAAATGTAAATGATAGTGTTTTCAGACTTTCTTTCTTAAATTTTTTGTGGGATCTGCGACCTTCACTATCACATCATTGAGCAGTCCTTATCTTAGAACTCAAACTATACAAGCAGAAACATGATGGATGTGTGATTTTGCTCGCTCAGAAACTGGATTTCTTGGGACCTTCTTTTCTTTCTGTGCATTCTTCATTGATTTTATTTTATATAATTTGGAGGCATTTTTCTCAAGTCTACCGCATACCATTTACAAGACTTTGTACTGTTTCCATTTCACTGTCATATTTATGATCTTGCAGCAAGAAATGAATTTGTTGGTCACTAATGTCACACATTACCTCAGGTGTGCCCTTGAACATCTTTGGACTTGGTGCAGGTAAAATTTTGTAAGAATATGCTTAATGCTTGTTATATAACCATGTTTCTGCCATTTTTACAGTAATGCATGCTTTCTTCAATGTGAAGGTGGTGGCTGTGGTGTTGGGTTAGGACTTGGGTGGGGATTCGGTGCTGCTTATGGCAGTCGGTACTATAGTCCCGGCTTAACATTCCAAGGCATAGAATTTGAGGATAAGTCCAAAGATTCCAAAAACTTGGCAAAGAACAAATAGAAAACCCTGTTGCATTTCACAATAATATTGGCATGGAGATGTATGGTTTTGTAGATGTTGAGTCAGGGCGAAATGCATTTATATGCGTTGATACCATCAATATATTTACCATGACATAATTTTTTAGAGATTCCTATTTTAGATCAAACATATACATAGCGCCAAACCAATATACAAATGTCTATACAGGTCATGTACAGATTGCCGTTGATACAAGAAACCGATGAGACACAACAGCAGCTCCAGAAACATAATATTACAACAAGCCTCATCGACTACGAGTAGAAATACAAAAACCCAGACAGGAGAAACAAATATGGGTAGTGAGACTGCATAACAAAGCAGCTCTTCCACAATCATATATGCTAAATTACACTTACCAAATTAGTTGTAAGAATGCAGTATATATCATCTGTTTTAAGGCAGGTGAAGCCACATCCAAACCCAAAACCAAGATTACGATGAAGAAACAGAGTTCCCTTCAGATTGCACGGAAAACCAATATAACTGCAGCAGAAATTATGCAATGAGTTCTTCTCGTATCATTTTCCATAATCACAGAGTTACAGACCCAATCAACAGCAAGCAACTAGTGTAGCTAATCTCGCAAACAAATAAAAAGAAGAATATATACAACCCTTCAGATTCAAATCAAGAAAGCAGATGACACCAAAATCACAGTAACTTACCAAAGCATAAAGAAGCTAAGTAACAGTTCAAGGTTATCAATTATCTAAGATCAGGGGGGACTTTGACAAAGTCATCTCAAACTTCAATGTCAGATTTATCATTTATGGATAATCCCATATGCACACCTTCTAGAGGAAACAGTCTAAAGTGGAACTAAAACATATGTAGCTAAAACTCATGGATTAGGGCCAGTCAATTTTCACAATATGAACACTAAAACCATTATCAGATGGCAAAAGCAGTCCAATCTGGAATTTCTTACTGAATGAAACCACTACCATAAAGAAAAAGAAAAGGCTAATCAGTAGGCTCACCAATCAAGCAGAGTAAGAGAATGGCCGAGAATGTAAATTGGACAGGCCGATTATATTGGACATAGTATTGGGATCTCTGAAGCTGTCTATGGATGCCACCATACCAACCTTGCCATTGTTTGTCATAGTCACCGCAGCCATCGAGGCAACTCTTACTCTTCTCATAACACATACTAATGCCCTTCATATTCAATAAAAATTATCACCAATTCAGCAAAAACTCAGCTAGATAAATGTAAAATATTTATAAAAGATATTAGTAAAAATCTTGAAGGAAAATTGATTACTGACTTTAGTCAAATTCTGTGCACTAGGCAACGTAGTACCAGCATCTCCAGGTCCATCCGTAAGCTTCAATTTCTCGTAACCATTCTTTGACCACTTAAGCTGAGACATGGATGATTCCATGCTATTTAAAAGTCCTGAAAAACTAGGTATCTTTCGCGGGGGGCGACCAGGCCTTGCACCGGATGGATCATTCAGAACATCATCAGCTACAACAATTTTCCAGAAGCCAATGTCAGCGCTCGCACTAGCAGTCCTTCGATGACCAGGAAGCTTCTCCCCCTTATCCTCCACCTGAGCCAATTCAACCAAATGAGATGAACTCCTCGAAAACTCATTACTCATTGGTTGACCACTCTCTCGCGATTTCTCCAGCCCTTGCTCCGTAGCATGAAATCTTCCTAATTTACTTTTTTTGGAAGATAACAATGGTCCAGAAAGAAACAATGCTAGCTCATTTTGTTCTCCTTCATCCAACCGTATCCAAGGCAATGGTGGCTTGGCTTGTTTTACTGTAGATTCATTCAAAGATGTTTCAACTTTCTTTATTTGATTTTCAATTGCAAGAATGAAGTTCTTATGTCTATTCTTTGAATCATCAGCAGAGCTACCACTTGGGTAACTCGTTTTCACCGCACGTCCAAATTCATCCAACTGCAATCCATTGCACCCACAACTTTTGAATGAGTGCATCAGCATTCAGCACAATAAACAACTCAAAAACAAATGAACTCACATACATTCATAAAAACTGATGCACCCCTACATGAGTAAAAAGCATAAGTAAATCACCTGCCACTTGGTTGTGCCGAGGGTTGTTTGTAGATCTCTCCGAAGCTCGTCTAAATCCCAAGAACCGGCGGCGTCCTTTATTGCATGAAGCCATCTTCGGTATGTCGATTCCATCCTTCACAATAAATTTGATAAATCCCATCAATGACACCAACACAAAGATTGCTCAATTAACAAAATCCACCTCTACGAAAGAACAATTCCGTCAGAAGAAAATGGGAAAATTCGTGTATGAACCTGTCAGAAGACTCTTGAACTTCCTCCGCAGCGGAGAAAAATGGATCCTTTTCCCATCGATCAAATGTTGATGCCATTTTTTCCCCGAAAATCACAGGCCCTTAAATTAAGATTCACAAATTGGAGCCAAAAAATCAAAATGGCGCACTTGAAAGATGCAAAGAAAACAAGAAAAACAAAACCCAAAGCTGGCGCGAAGCAGCTGGACAAAGAATGTCTAACAAATTGAGATAACGGCAATTCTCTTTTCTTTTTTCTGGAATTCGTAGGTTAATTATGAAATTGCGGAGATGCAACTTCGAAAAAAAAAAAAAGGTTTCTTTTCAATTATCAGAAAGGCTCGGTGTCGTACTCGGTTCTTGGTGGCTGGCGTATATTGTGGTAAGCGGTCAAAAATAATTGTGCGTTTTTAATCAGAAAATTACATTGTAGGGACCGACCGACAGTTGAACCCGAAAATTTCTTGATTTTGCTGTCAAACGAGAGAAGGCTTCCCGTAATATTAATAGCGCCTTATTTATTTTAGTCGATTAAATTATTCTTTATTTTCCACTACGAAACAAAAATTCTACACTGACTGTCGACTGAAGGTTGTGGGGGAGAACAAAGTAGAATATCTTTGTGATGCTGCACCGAAACGGAAAAACCGAGGGAGTAAATTCTCTCCCTCCTCGCTGGCGGAATGTTCTCTCCCCCTCCAATCGCTCTTGCAATGGAAAACAGCCGTTAATCCGCCTTTAAACATTCTACAGTGTGGTAATGATCCGTTTCACCGGGAACCGTTATGTATTTTATTCTGGCTATTTGGTACTAATAATCTTGAAGATTTTTAACTGCGCTCCATTTTTTGAGCATCATCATGTTTATTATCTGCAGTTATTCAAATTGGTGAAATAAGTTTCATATCCCTACAATTGTGAGATTTTTACTGCTGCACCTTGATCTTGCTGTTGTCTGATTTGCTACTGCTGCAAAATTCCTCACCTTACCTATGCCTAAGAAAGCGGAGATAATTTCGTGATTGTGAGATACTTAGCTATTAAAGAAAGACAGAGAAAAATAATATACAGTGGCAAGATTTTCATAGACATAATATATGCATTTCACAGTTAGGGGTGGGGTATCTTACAATCATACTGTATGATACTACTCTGTCTATGTCCAGCTTAACACAATAGGGCTACCAACAATGTGTTTTCCATCCGACCATTCCAAATGAGCAAAGCTGGTTGTGCCTGAGGGCATGGAATTTGCAGTGAAGGTCACTGTGTAACTCTTCTTCTCATTTGGCATGCTGAAATAGAGCACCTCTGGCTGGACTAGGATCTTGACCGAGTTCGTCTCCTGAGAGATTGAGACCTTATAAGTAGCTGCATCACCCACATTTGTTAGTGTCCTTGTATACTTGACTACTGTTGGCGCTTTACTTCCACCATTCGGGCCTGAGGCGGTCTCGAGTGGAACCGCAAAAGATGGGTAATTGAGATCTGCCACGCTGTGTTTCACACCAGTCTTGCATGAATAGTCTTGCTTCGTGACAAGCTTTATCATGCTCGAACTGTAACCTATGGCACAAAGAAAATCGACATAGTTGTCGACCGTGGCATCGTATACTAGGCCAGGGTCCAGTGCTGATAGAGGGTCTACATGTCCGGCACCATAATCAAACGGTGTGGCAGGTTTTCCAGTTGCAATATCTTGAATTCTTTCTCCATTCTTGTATCTGCTGTAAGCCGTTGTCATCAATGCTGACCTTATAGCTGCAGGGCTCCATTCTGAATGTGCAGCCTTCACCAGCGCTGCTAATCCGCTTATGTGAGGGCAGGACATAGATGTGCCAGAGATTATGTTGAATTCCACGTGCCTGGCGTCTTCAGGCAATCCCGTCGGGCCAACTTTTCCGGTCCAACCGGCAAGTATGTTCACACCTGGTGCAATCAAGTCAGGCTTGAGAATATCTGGAGTGATCAGATTTGGACCTCTGGAACTGAATGCTGCCACCACAGGCGATGGCTGCACTCCCAGTTGGGTGCTTCCGGATCCAATCGTGGCACTCGGATTCGTGTCGGAAGATATGTACTTTCGTATCTCAGTGCCGGCAGTCTGACCTACAGCTGCTGTAGGGATGAAGTGGGCGTCAGCAACTAGCTCTTCCCCGAAGGTATCAGTGTTTGTTAATATCATCCCAATCCCACCTGCTTCTCTGACAGTCAACCCCTTTTGTGACCTCGGATTCAGCCCTCGGTCGCATAGAACAATCTTGCCCTTAGCCTTTTCTGGAATTAGGCTTCCTTTCATGCATAGATTGCCATTGGATGCTTTACTGATATTACCAGCATAAACCAGTGGGATCAAGGAGGAAGGCAGAGGCTTCCCACTGTAGAGTGACACCCCTGTTAGTTTCTTGCCATTTCCAAGTGTAACATAGGATGGAAACTGTCGATCCATTGTCCCAGCTCCTACTGTAGTTATCCATGGCGCAACATTGGACAAGCTTCCCGGACTAGGCCCTCCATTCCCGGCTGAGCACGACACGAAGATCCCTTTAGACGTTGCTGCGAATGCTCCGATTGCCACAGAGTCTCTGAAGTAATCAGTGGTCGATCCTCCCAGTGACAGCGACAGAATGTGGACGCCATCGGATATCGCCTTCTCCATCGCCATCAGTATGTCGCTGCTCAGACATCCTCCTAGCCAGCACACCTTGTACGCTGCCACCCTGGCATGTCTGGCCATCCCGCGCGCTGTCCCTGCAGCGTAGCCGAAGAGACTTGCTCCGACCACCGTTGATCCCGCTGCGGTGGTCGACGTGTGTGTTCCGTGGCCGTCATCGTCCCTCGGAGACCTCGATTCCGCCGTCTCGTCGACCGGTCCGAATGCTGCTTCGTAGCCCTGTGAGAAGAACCTCGCCCCTATCAGTTTCCTGTTGCAGCTCGATGAGTTGAACGTTTTGCTCACTTCACACTCCCCCTTCCAGCCGCTCGGGATCTCGCCGACTTCCTTGTCGTCGTAGCTGCTCGAGTCCGGCCACACCCCGGTGTCCAACACGCCGATGATCACGTCGCTAGGCGTGCCGGAGTCCGGTATGAATACGTCGCTGTTGAGGATGCCGAGGAACTCCGGTGATCTGGTGGTGTGGAGCTCGTATTTTTCATCTTCTTGAATCAAGAGAACTCCCGGCTGCTCCTCCAGCAACCTGGCTTCCTCCGCTGTCATGCGCACCGCGTAGCCATGGACGACATTGTTGTAGGTGTAGAGCTTGTTTGCAGTTTGCGATACCGACTTCAATGAAGATTCATACCACTGCTCGTGGTCGTTGTAGCTCTCCGGCATGATCGACTTGTCCATGTGAACGATGAATGTCTTCTTCATCTGCTTCTGCAGAATCTCTGCATCAACGCATGAATTGCAGAGAAACAGAAACGCCAGGAGATGTAGAAGCTTAAGCGGAGACATCATTTTTGCCATGCAATGGTGAATTTTTTGTTACTACAAAGAGTTTGAGGTATATGTTTTTTTTTTTTTTGGGGGGAGAGCTCACAAGCAGTGATACATATAATGGTGTGGAAAAGATAAGAGGGGCCCACGTATAGGATAAAGGTAGAGATTCAATTATTATTCACCACCACCTCCTTCAATCAAGTAACATAATTAGATGGTGTGAAGAATCTTTTTTCGCTGCAGCTAACGCCTTTGTCGTGTCTCCATTTTTGTTGTAGCTAGCATATTTACTTTTTGCCTTATTATTTGCAGCTTTTTATGATTTTGATGGTTTGGTGTTTCTCGTAATTTCGAACATGGCTTAGTCTCTCACAACTGGCTGATGTGATCTATCCCTTTTGTATTAACACTATATCTTATGAATCTCTTTGTTTTTTTCTAGTCCCAAGTTCTGGTTTGCACGCCATTCTCTCTCTCTCTCTCTCTCTCTCTTTGTAGGCTCTAAGCTAAGTGACATCTATTTGTTAGGGATGATGTT
>JAPKLW010000116.1:909717-927462 GCA_026898455.1 Plectranthus barbatus | reverse complement strand
CCAAAACTTTGTAGCTTTGTGATAAGATTCCAGATGAGTGGATTTCTAATGATTCATATTTGGACAATCTTGAAATAGTGCTAAATAATACTCCCTCCGTCCCATCTCAATTGTCCCACTTTCCTTTTTCGTCCGTCCCACCTCAATTGTCTCATTACTTAAAAAGGCAACTTTTTCACACTCAACAATAAAATATTAATTTCACTCAACTTACTTTACACTCATATTCCTTGGTTATTGTGCTCATAGTCACCGGGACAATTCAGCCGGGACGGAGGGAGTATATAACTTTGTACGAAACAATTAAATATTTATAATCTAGTGCCAACTCCTCATTTCTACATGACAAACATTGATTAGTACTCCATTATTGTTCTAGAAGCATTTCAATATCTCTCTCTCTCTCTCTCATCACCACTTGTTCGGATAGCTTTTTGATTGTTAATTTAGTACTACCTCCGTCCCGCGCTATTAGTCCCATATGGTTTCGGCACAGGAACCAATGTTTGTGAGTGTAGTGGAATTAATATTTTATTGATGAGTGTGAAAAAATTGTCATTTTAGGAAATGAGACTAATAGAGTGGGACAGACAAAAAAGGCAAATGGGACTAATAGAGTGGGACGGAGGGAGTATAATCCTAGCACAGTAATATTTCCAACTGGAAATTCGTGAATTTCACATAATAATAATCGTGTGGAAGTTTAATTTAATTTTCGGTTTGCAACAACTAATATATTATAGTGGTTATGATATGATGTTTGGCTGACTGTTGATCGCCCACTAATAATTAATGGGCTGAGCACTAAACATCTTCATCTAATCTGATTAATTCTTTAATTCTCAACCACCGATTTGCAACATTTTTTTTTTTTCAAATCTTGCACTCATCCATGTCGACTATTACTAATGCTTGAATCGTTGCAGAAAGCGACTCCACCACAGTCCACACTGGCTTTAGTGCTGTCAACATTGGGATATAACTACGATATCGACACCTTTGTGTTGGTGCATGAGTCGAGTCGAGTGGAGTATGTGCATGAGTCGAGTCGAGTCGAGTGGAGTATGTCATGCCGTTAAAAAAATATATAAATCTTCTAGATTAATTACATGGGATTAATTATTTTTAATAATTAATCCGAAAAGGTGAATATTTAGTGACGCTGAATGAATTGTCTCGATAGAAAATCTGTGAAACGAAATTATGAATGCACACGACTGAAATCCAAAATTGATTTAACGCAGAGGGTCCACGTGATATTTATTATGTTTATTTTTATTTTTAATCTTTTTAGGGAAACGATAGGTACATAGTGGTGGCCACGGGCCGGTTCCGGTTCGGAACCGCCGGTTCCACGGTTCCGGAAAAATGGAACCGAAACCGGCCCGTGGGTAGACAGTTACGGTTCCGGTTCGGAACCGGCGGTTCGAAAAATATTTTATTTTTTATTTTTTTATTTTTTATGGGACACGTGGCGCTCTCTGATTCGTCGATTTTCGAATTTTCAAAAATATTTTCAACGGTTCGGAACCGGAACCGCCGGTTCCGGTTTGGGCAAATTCTTGAACCTGAACCGGCCCGTCCAAAGACGGTTCCAGTTCCGGTTCCGAACCGTCTTGGACGGTTCCGGTTCCGAACCGTGGAACCGCCGTGCCGGTTCCGGCGGTTCCGGTTCCAAATGACCATCACTATAGGTACAACTCTGACCTCTTGATGTGTGGATATTTTTTTGAAAAATAAAAAATAAAATGAAAAGTATTTATTTCATTTTGAATAAAATAAATATTTGAGTTAGTGGTATAAGTTTTCCCTTTAGTCTAGAAATAGAATACTATTTCAAATTAAAGCTGTAATGTAACAAGGGAATAAAGCTCAAAGCCCATTTTCCTTTTCACATCGAAGTAAGAAAAGGTTTCAAATAATTAAAAGCAAAAAAATTGCTAGATTCCTTCCCTCAAACAATTCTTAATGTATTCAAGAATTTATCTGCGATCAATAATATTATTTCATCTTTTTATATATATATATATATATATAGGGAGCGAATCCTGTGCTAAAATGTTGTTTGTGCTAAAATACTAAACATGCTTGATTGGTTATTATATTATGCTTGTTCAGTTGTTATATTATGCTTCATTGATTTCCATAACTACCACATCAAAATAAATAACTTCCAATCTAAAAAATTCAATCTTGACCATTCATCCATCAAAATCAATGATCTAGGATTTATTCCTATTTAGTATATTCTAATCTTTTAGCATATGATCCATTCTCTATATATATATACATTAACTTGTAATATATATTGTTCTAAATAATAAGAAGATTAAAGATGTAATAATATTATTGATTTTGCTTCAAATATATGTCAAACTATCAAGTTTGTTTCAAATATATGACAAAACCCAAAAAACTACGAATGAGATTTTGAGAAAATTACAATATTTTGTACTCCCTCCGTCCCATAATATTAGTCTTGTTTCATTCCGGCACAGATACCAATGCGAGTAGAGATAAAGGAAATTAATATTTTATTAGTGAGTGTGTATTAATTTTCCATTTTAGGAAAGATGACTAATGTTTGGGACAGACGAAAAAGGAAAACATGACTAATGTTATGGGACGGAGGGAGTAATATATTTGCTTGTTAACTTGTAATTTTGTAAATTTAAGTGTCATCTAGTGAGTCATATCGGTGTCAAATTTATATTCCCACTATAAATTGATAGTTTAACATTAAAAAAAAAATTGAGATAAAAGAAAAAGGATAAATGAATTTATAGAAAAAACAAAAGGAAAAAGAAAAAAAATCCCCCGAACCCTGTCCACGCACTCCCACTCTCACTACTAGCGAGTGCACTGCACATGCCACATCCGTTCGTACGACGGGCGAGTGTTTCTCACCTCCTTTGAAATTGCTTCTCGTGGGGGCCCACTCTTTTTTAAGAAATGAGATCTTAAATAAGATCTCAAACCTTATTCTCTCCTATGTGTAATAAAATTGATGAGATGGGGGCATTGGGGATGCTCTTAGATTTTATGTAACAAATACAATATTCTATTGAATAAGAATATCAAATTATGATAATGGTAAAATGTAAAAAAATGTGTACACTAAAACTAATCTCAATATTATAAATAGATCTAAAATCTTATTACTAAAATAAAAAAAATAAATAAATAAACCATTTTACCCATCTTCAATCTCCTCAGATCTCTTCTTTTTCATCCACAATTCAATATTCTTTTTCAAGATCCGCTGATGAATAAAATTATTTTATAAAAATATCAAATCATCCTACTAGTAAAACGAAAAAAATAGTTGCCCTTGCACCACTTGTATCCAACAGTGTCTTCAATGATTCTTAGTACATTATTAATGGTTCAATTTAATTTATAATCAAGCAAATAGTCACTATATTATAGTTGGAATGTTACATTCCTACATAATAACGTGTGGTTATGCACATACTACATAGTCATATCTTTTATGAAAAATACACAACTTCAAATCAACGTCTAATTAATTAGTTCAATTATGAGGCCCAGTGTCTATCCAAACACAAATCAAAATCGACAATATCGTACTCGTCGAAATGCATGAAATACCTTGTTAAAAATTTAAATATTCTCTCATGAATTCAAAAATATATGATTAATCATATGTATGTATACAATTTTAACTTTCAAAACTTGTATAAATGGTATAAAATAATTCTACAACACTTTTAAAATTAACATTATTTTATTATTATTTATTTATTTTAGGGTGAAGGGTTTGAGGTATGAGTGAACCATTTACATTTATTGTTTATGCGATTTTGTAATAATCTAGTGGCAAATAGCTGGAATGACCCTACCCACTCCACTACGAAAACGAAGTCTATTTATTTTAAATTATCAAATATATATTTATGTTTCTCTGAACTGCCTAAAAATTATTTTTCATAAACTATAGTAAATAGTCTTGAAAAGGGAAAATAAATATTATAAGTAAATTATCTCACACACCCCAAATCTTTACAAATTACATGAATCTTAACATACAATTTTCAACGTTGAAAAGCACCTCTTTTTTAACACTTTTTGAAAAACTTGACATTTTCGTAATGGTTTGGATGTCTAATTAGATAGTCATTTATAGTGAAAGGTCTAAATCTAATTCATCTCGTAAAGGGAATCTTGAATTTTCATACAAGTGTGAATTCATCAAATTAAAGTTGAGAGAAATTCAACAATCATGAATTTCCTTTTCACGCGTCTTAATCCATGTAACATATTGAATTACACAAGTTCTGCATCCAAGTTTGTCTAAACATATATCATATCAAAACCACACGTCTTAGTCTTCGACTTATGAGTGAAAGTGATTAAATTATTTTATTTATGATTAATTAGTAATAATACGCCAGCTAAATTATTTTTAGCTTGATTGCTTTTTATTTTATTTAAAAAAAATCACAGGTGTATAACCGCTCAATATTGTTGAAGTTACTCTATGTAGTCCAAATGAAACCCTACATAAATTCAAGAAATATATATATATATATATAGAGGAGGGATCATATGATAATAAATAAGTATATTAAAAATAAAAATGAATCTAATCCATTAGATCTAATTAAATCAATGGCTAATAACTAATCAAGCAACAATTAAAATGCTATCAAGCAACAAATGAAATACAATCAAGCAACAACTAAAACATATTCAAGCAACATTGTAAAGGTAATCAAGCGGCTTTATCATTTTATCACGGGATGATTTTTTATCACCGGATCCAATCCCATATATATATATATATATATATATATATATATATGTATAAGCAGCCACTACAAAAAGGTGGAGCCATTGGAGTTAATAATTGAAGAGAAAAAAAAGAAAGCAAAATAGACGGTTAGAGTAGCTATTTTCAACACGAAAGGTCACCTAAGATTCTCAAATTCAATTTGCTAGCTATTTGTCACTGCTTCTTTTTTTTTTTTTTTTTTAAGTTCGCCATCAATTTCCTATTTCATATATTAATATTTTATTTTTAAGGAACCTTTAAAATTAAAATTTGGTGTTAAAAATAAATTTTACGCTAAATAAGAATAAATTTAAATTATTACATTGATCATATCAATGATGAAGATTGTTGGGGCTAGGCCCACGAGCCCAGGCCCAGTAGACGAGTCGGCCCGCGCAAACAAGTCCTATTCGTAAAGGTAGCCCACCGACGCCAACAAGACACTAAGAATCCGCCCAAGTCGAGGCCTCGCCACCGACTAGAAAAGAGCCTCGCCATCGAGGAATCATAAGGGTCGATATCGAGGAGTTCAAGGAAGGGAAACCCTAGCCCGCTGGCGGCGCCCGATCGCAAACCCTAACCTCCTCCGAAAGACCCGCGAACAGTCCGATATTTGCGGCGAGCCGTTACTATTCGATGGCTAGGGTTAGCTACTGCCTACCTGCCCCTATCCTGTTTATAAATAGGGGCAGAAGGCTCAATTTTTGCATCAATTCTCTCTTAGCAAAATATAGCCAAAACTCTGTCAAAATCGCTGTAGATTTCTTTCGTTATTGGAAGTGGTCATATCGACATTATTTCATTCGTCTACATTTAATTTCTGCATTTAATTCTCGCTTATCGTTTCCAATTTCCGTTATTATTTGTGACGTATTCATGAAGTTCTAAGGGCCTCATTTTCTCGTGAAATCGAACCTCAACATTTGGCGCCCACCGTGGGGCCCTTAGAACTATTTTCTGTGTTTTCTTCGTTGATTCCATGACAGGTAATAGCGGGAAAACGGGAAACCAAGCGGGGAAGACGGCTGGGGCTCGCCCACCGGGTTCCTCAACACCGAAGGACCTCATCCCTGTCGACGAGCTAGTGCGGCAGACTCTGCAGACTAGTGGTGCCCAAGCCGTACCTCCGGAGCTGCTAAACACTATCCTAGCCCGACTAGCCGAGGAAGCCGAGGAGAACCGGCGACGGGCGAAGGAGACAGACTCCAGGATCATGGAGTTGCACGCCACTAATCACGCCTTGCGAAGGGAGAACGACCAGCTCCGCAAGGAAAAAGCGTCCCAGAAGCAACCTATCGTCGAGGAGCCCCCCACTGGCGAGAAACCGCCGGATCCTTGCAGGAATCTGGCCCTCGATCTAGAGGAAGCCGTCGATCTTGACACGCCTTTTACGTCCGGCCTCGGACGTAAGCCCGCGGGAGCGACAACGCACCATCCGACTGAGCGCCTCGCTACCGAGCCGCCACGTGGCGAGTACGAGCGGCATCTTGAGGCACGCATGGCTGGACTCGAGAAGCTCATCTGCCGCATTCCGGGGATCATTCCCCCAGACTCACTGATACCGCGCGACAGCTACGCTGACTCGCCCTTCACACCCGACATCACTAACACAGATGTCCCGGCAAGGTTCGTGCCGCCCTCGTTCCAGCTTTATGATGGGACGACCGACCCAGAGGACCACGTAGCCCTCTACAAACAAAAGATGCTGACCACATCGATCCCGGGCGAGTTGCGCGAAGCCTGCATGTGTAAAAGCTTAGGGGCGAGTCTAACCGGGCCAGCGTTGCAGTGGTTCGTCAATTTACCGAGGAGCTCCTTCTCGATGTTTTTGGAGCTCCACATGGCATTCAGGAAGCAATACTCCAATTGCCGACGCATAGCCAAGCACCCAGATGCTCTGAACAGCATACGCATCAAGAAAGGCGAATCGCTACGATCGTACGTGGGACGCTTCAATCAGGAGCTCGCCTCGATACCGAACTGCCCTCCTCTCACTGCAGTTTTCGCCTTCAAGAACGACCTGGACGTGTCTTCGAAGCTCTACCGAGACCTGACCAGCCATCCTTGCTACGATATGGATTCGGTCCTCTCACAAGCATGGGCCGAAATTAACTGGGAAGAAGACGAGCCGAACCGCATCGCTCGTCTGAATGAACAGAAGGCCTATGAGCTCGCTAGCCAACATCGAGAGCCTCGATATAGAGGAGGCTCTTCTACGTCGAGGTACGTAGATCGCAAAGACCTTCATGATGAGCGACGTTCCCGGCGAGATCATCCTTATAGCCGTGCGTCGCGTAGCGGCGAAGTTCCATATAGCCTCTATATCGACCAGAATTACCTGGTCAACAACGTGCTCAAGGGGCTCGGTGGCGTAGTGAAATGGCCCGCCAAAATGAAATCCGACCCCAAGACGCGGGACACAAAGAAGTTCTGTGGGTTCCACAACGACCACGGTCACAAAACTGAAGAATGCCAGGCTCTGCGCTTAGAAGTACTTGAACTTCTAAAGAATGGCTTCCTTACCGAGTACTTGACAAACAAGGGAAAGAATACATGGACCAGAGGTAGGCAGGCCAACCCAACCGCGAATGCGGAACCTCAGAACAAGCCACCACCAGCCGAGCGAACGATCCATGTGATCGTTGGGGGATCGGAGATCAGTGGACGATCGCGCTCTGCGGCCAAGAGAGCCCGGAGGATTCTGAATCAGGAGGTCCATTACACAAGCCCCATGCAGCAGCATGAGGCCATCGAATTCACTGCGAAGGACACGCCGGGGCTCGTTCACCCCCATCACGACGCACTCGTGATCTCACTCCTGATATCGAACTGTCAGGTAAAGAGATTGCTCGTGGACAATGGAAGTTCCGCAAACATCATGTTCCTTCGAACTTTGAAGGAAATGCAGATCCCCACAAGTAAGATAGAGCCGGTAACCATGACCCTCTACGGTTTCAACGGAGGCCAGCAGCAGACAGTCGGAGAAATCACTCTTCCCATGTACTGCGGAGGCCTGAACCTAGATGTGAAGTTCCAAGTCGTAGACGCAACGTCCGCGCACAACGCCATCCTAGGGAGGCCCTGGATCTATGAGCTCAAAGCAGTCCCCTCGTCATACCACCAAGCACTCAAATTTCCCACTCCCTGGGGAATCCAGACTATCCGAGGGGAACAAAAAACATCCAGGGATTGTTATTATGCGAGCTTTCGAGCCGTCTGTTCGCAACAACACGGTTCGATATCGATCCCTGCGGGTCAGCCAGAAGCCGAAGAGTTAGAAGAGGTGACCCTCGACGAGTCCGATCCGACTCGCACCACCTTTGTAGGGGCGAAGCTTCCCGCCGCCGTCAGGAGCGCCCTTCTGGGTTTCCTCCGGGAAAAAGTCCACGTATTTGCCTGGTCACATCGCGATATGACCGGGATTGACCCATCCGTCATCACACATCGCCTCCAAGTAGACCCAAACTGCAGGCCGATGCAACAGCGGCGAAGAAAATTCTCCGCGGAGAAGAATCAGGCCATTAATGAGGAAGTGCAGAAACTTATCGACATTGGGTCAGTACGCGAGGTGCACTACCCCACTTGGCTTGCCAATGTGGTAGTCGTAAAGAAGAAGAACGGCAAGAATCGGGTTTGCATTGACTTCACGGACCTGAACAAAGCATGCCCGAAAGACCCGTATCCTCTGCCACACATTGACGCCATAGTCAATGCAACCGCAGGGCATGAACTCCTGAGCTTCATGGACGCGTTCTCGGGGTACAACCAGATCCAAATGCACCCCGATGACCAAGAGAAGACAGCTTTCATCACTAGCCAGGGCATTTACTGTTATAAGGTGATGGCTTTTGGACTAAAAAACGCAGGCTCAACATACCAGCGCCTCGTCAACTCTATGTTCAAAGAGAGGATCGGCAAAACAATGGAGGTCTATATTGACGACATGCTCGTCAAATCGCTCAACTCCCAGGATCACGTGACCCTACCCATTTGGAGGAAGCTTTCCAAACCTTGGAAAGATATAACATGAAGCTGAATCCTGCGAAATGCTCATTCGGAGTAGCATCCGGCAAATTCCTCGGCCATATAGTGACCCGAAGGGGAATAGAGGCGGACCCCACACAAATTAAGGCCGTCCAGGGCATAGAACACCCAAGGTCTCCGAAAGAGGTCCAAAAGCTAATCGGGCGCCTTGCTGCCCTTAGCCGATTCATATCACGCTACTCTGAAAGAACTCACTCCTTTTTCGACACTCTACGAAAGGGAAAGCGGTTCGAATGGACAGAGGAATGCACGAAGGCGCTCGAGGAATTGAAAGCCTATCTGGCCAGTCCGCCTTTATTGTCAAAACCAATCGACGGCGAGCCTTTGTTACTCTATCTATCCGTGTCGGACCATGCGGTCGGAGCCGTTCTAGTACGCGAAGAAAACGGCAAACAACATCCGGTCCACTATGCCAGTAAATCATTACTAGACGCCGAAACACGATACACCGCCTTGGAGAAACTTGCCTTGGCACTCGTAAATGCCGCTCGAAAGCTGCGGCCTTACTTCGAGTCGCACCCCATAAGGGTGATTACGGCTTACCCTATAAGAGCCGTACTATCAAAACCAGACCTGTCTGGACGTCTGCTCAAATGGGCTATTGAAGTAGGGGGTTACGGAATTCAGTACGAACCGAGGACCGCAATCAAGTCGCAAGTATTAGCCGACTTCGTCGCAGATTTCTCAACAAATCTGCAGCTAAAGGCGGAACGCGAAGTAGCCCACATGACACAGGCCGATGAAGATGCCGGCGTCTGGTCATTAAAGATTGACGGAGCCAGTAATGTGCACGGCAATGGGGCCGGCGTGGTCTTAACAGATCCACATGGGGATAATTACGAACGAGCTATCAGACTCGATTTCCCAGCAACAAACAATGAGGCCGAGTATGAGGCGCTCATCCAAGGCATGCAACTGGCCCTAGAACTCGGGGCTCGCAGGGTATGCGCCGAGAGCGACTCCCAATTAGTTGTCAACCAACTGGACGGCACTTATGCCACAAAGGAAGAGCGCCTGAAACTGTACCACTCCGCGATCGAAAGACTTAAAGAAAGAATTGAGGAGTGGGATCTCCGTCACATCCCCAGGGAATCGAACGCCCGAGCAGACGCCCTGGCAAGCTTAGCCTCCACAAGCTCCTCTCAAAGTACCCGGCCAATCCCTGAAACTTGGTTGCTAGCGCCGTCTGTCTCCGCACACAATAGTGTCGCGCCCGTCGATCTAAACGGGAACGACTGGAGAATCCCGTTTATTCGACACTTATCCGGAGAGCCCCTAGTTGGCGATAAGAACAACGAAATGAAAATCGAGAGAGCAGCTGCCAGCTACACCCTCATTAACGGCAAATTGTATAGGCGCTCGTTCGGAGGACCGCTCCTTCGATGTATCGCCTCTCCCAATACAGAAGAGATATTATCAGAAGTACATGAGGGCGAATGTGGAAATCACGCCGGGGCCCGGTCGTTGTCCCACAAAGTAATCACAGCCGGCTTCTACTGGCCTACCCTAAAGCAGGACGCGGTCAACCATGTAAAAAGGTGTGATAGCTGCCAGCGCTTCGAAGCTTCCACCCATAGAAATGCGGAGCCCCTCCACGCCACAGTCACTCCGTGGCCATTCATGGTGTGGGGGATGGATCTAGTAGGGCCGCTACCAAAGGGAACTGGCCAGAAGGATCATATCCTTATGGTGACGGATTATTTCACCAAGTGGGTAGAAGGCGAAGCCCTGGGAAGAACCCGCGATCTAGAAGTTATTAAATTTCTATGGAAGCACGTTCTGTGTCGCTTTGGAATACCGAAGGAGATACGCACAGACAATGGGCGGCAATTCGCCAGCGAAAGGATGCAAGCCTTCTGCGACACCTACGGGATAAAGTTGGTATTCTCAACACCACGATACCCCGAAGCAAACGGCCTAGCAGAATCAACCAACAAAACGGTAATGGCTACCTTGAAAAAGAAGCTAAGCCCACACGGATCCAGGTGGGTAGAAGAACTTCCTGCGGTCCTTTGGTCCTACCGAACCACCCCAAGGACCGCCACCGGAGCTACGCCATTCTCACTAGCATACGGGGTCGGAGCTTTCGCACCCGCCGAGATAATTGCCCATAGCCCCCGGGTAGAATTCGCAGACGAGGCAGGAAACGCAAACCTATTCGAGAGAAATCTTGAACTCATAGACGAGATACGGGAAGACGCCGCGGCTAAAGCCTCTCAAAGGCGACGCCAAGTAGAAAGATTCTACAACAAGAAGCTGAAACTTAGGAACTTTCAAGAAGGGGACCTGGTCCTAAGAAGGGTGTTTCAAAACACGAAAGAATCCGGAGCAGGAAAGTTAGCCCCTAACTGGGAAGGCCCCTACAAAGTATCCAAGGTAGTAGGACACGGGGCTTACCAACTAGAGACATTAGAGGGAAGAAGGGTACAAAATAGTTGGAACGTCAAACACCTGAAGAAATACTACCAATAGTATACAGATACGCGTATCCCTACTTTATTCTCTCGTTTCATTCTCGTTATTATTTATTCATAAAGCCTTTACTAACTTGAGCGTCGGAGGGGCGATGCCTAGGCATCGCCCAACCTGACCCTACATTGCTTGTTTCGCAGTCAAGTCAGGGGCTCGATATCGACGAGTCTAGCTAATCAGCATCGACTCCCTAAGCCCTACTAAGTCGAACCGACCATTTTGGCAATGAAGTTCCCCACCGATATACAAGAAATAAAGCACGAAACAAGCATGCAACAAATTCCAATACGAAAGCGACGTAACGAGAAAGATATGAATTAAAGCTGCAAACGTTTCGATCAAAAGTAACAAAACAAAGTCAGCGAAAATGTACATCAGAGTTATCAACAATCGTGATTACAATCAGGGGAGAATGAAGGCTATAAAACTACTTCCCAGCAGCGGCGTCCTCTTCATTCTTTTTCTGGCCTTCTCCGCCACCATCCTCGTTGATGAAGCTATCAGCCTCTTTCTCCTCAGCACTTCTCTCCACCTCAACTTCAGGGATCGACTCGAGGCGGGTAAGCTCCTTGGTAGCATCTTGCATCTCAGCATCGAGGAGTTCCCCTTCGGTGGCTACTGGAGTCGAGCGAGGAGGCGTGGCAGGGCGCGTAATATTGTCCAAGTCGAAGTCAGGACACCTCCGACCGACCACTGCACAGATGGAACCGGTAACCATCTGCACAAGGAGATCGAAGGTCGACTTGAACTCAGGGTTTGCTACGACCTGCTGATAGTCGACCCCGCAACCCTTTTTCAGAGCCTCCACTTCCTCCTCGTGTGCTTTCTGCTCTTTCAGCCTCTCCTCCTGGCTCTTGTGGAACCGACCCCTGAAGGAATCAAGCTCCATCTCTGTCTTCCGCATCGATTCCTCGAACCTCTCAGTCGAGGCCTTCAACTCAGCTTCCAGACCCTTACTCCGCTTCGACAATTCATGTCTCTCCTTCTTCAAGTCCTCATACTTCTCCTTCCATTTCTGGCTCTCTAGCCTCGAGTCCTTCAACTCCTCCGAGATTGAAGCAATCTTACCGGCCAAATCGACCCGTTTATCCCGCTCCGCCTGCAACTCCTTTCGGGATCGACTCAGTCCCTCGCTAGCCGAGTCTAGGGACTTGATAAGCTGCTCGGAGTAGATGGCGAACCTCCTGGTAGTCTGCAAGAGGTCAGTGGAAAAGTTAGACAAGTAAAAGACCAAAACCGAAGTTATCAAGAAGCAGGAAAGCCGGTACCTCCTGGAGATCCTTCGCCATGGTGAAGTTCTCACGAGCATACTCGCTATCGAAGTCCTCGGCGCGAATCTCCCCATCTAACACCTTCTTCACATGAAGTGCGTACGCAGCCGTGGAAGAAGCAATGCTAGCTGTGCCAGAGCCGACCAGTACGAGGTCCAACTCCTTAGACTGGCCCGTCGACACCGACCGAGCCCTGGAGTCTGCGCTCACATCATGGGCCCTCTTCCTCCTCCTCTCGTCGCGAGCCGTACGAGGAGGGGGAGTCTTAGCCCTTATTGGCTTGACCGGAGGGACAGGAGCAGAAGCAGACCCTGGAACGACTGTCTCAGTCGGCTCGACCACAATACGCTCCTCGGTCTGTACAATCGGAGACGCGCGTGGTGTCTCGGTATTGGCCCTCTTGGACGAGGGAGCCTCGGCAGTAGGAGTCGAAGAGGAAACCTCCCTCGGGCGTTTTTGGGCTTTCATCGCCGCCAGAAGATCCATGGGAGATAAATTGGCCATGTCTGGGGGTATCCTTTCTTTCTTGCCACTCTCGTTCACCCAAAATTCCGCACCAACGCTCCTCTTGCCCCTGACCGAGGAGAATTTGCGATCCTCTCTCGAATAGGCGATGTCAACCCGACTCTCCTCCTCGTCAGTAAGGACCGTCTGTTTATATCCTGCAAGAGAAAAGGCACAAACGAGTTAGTAAAAAGAGTCGATATCGAGGCTCACACTTAACATATGCACGAGACCGCACTTATTGGAACGCCCCCCTCGGACAAATACTCGGGGCTAGAATGGCTCATCGGCACCCATACCCACTGGTTCTTCCAACCCGGGGTGTTCTGCCTACAGCCAGTAATCATCGCCTCGGCCAGGTTGTCCCTCTTCGACAAGAAGTAGTAACCGGCCTCGTACCTCGCTAACCTATATAAATAATGCCACTCTCTGAGAGTTGGGTACCCAAGCCCGGCATCATAAAATATGAGGAGTGTCCCCAGCATATGGCACCAGCTTATCGGCGCAATCTGGAACGGAGCCAATCCATATGAAAACAAGACGGCTTGGAACCACGCGTGGAGAGGCCAACCGACCCCATACTTAAGCACAGGAAGGAAAAATGCCACTTCATCGATGCGTGGCGGTCGACAACATCTTTCATCGCGCCTCGGTATCGTGTAAGCCATTTTATGACAGGCTACTCCCGCCGCATGCTTCTTCACGGACTCCTCGGTAGCGAGGGATACGGCGGTACGCACCGGATCGTCTGGATTGATTTGGTCCTTCTTCACGAAGGACTTATCAACCTCCATGGGTACAAATGAGTCGCTGCTGCCCTCACTAGCCCCGACGGAACCCTCCTCTTCTGAGATCTCCTCAGGATCTATATCGAGGACCGGCTGCTCAGCATGACGCCGACCCCCTCCGGTACCCGAGGTCGCATCCTCTCGGTACGGCGAACCCCTCATCGGCGACTCCTTAGAGCTCGATGAGGAGGAGTGTTCCTCCCATATCTCAACCGGTGAATTCGACATGAAAACTGTAACTACGCAAGATTCAAAACAAAGAGAAAAATTGGCAAAGAAAGAGGTCCTCCAAAAGGCCAGAAAACGAAGAAACGCAACACGCACGCGAAAAACGGAAGGAAAGGACCCCGTAAGCAAACTCCAACACAAATTGGACACAACCGACCCATCCATGCAATCGACGACCATCAATTTCAGACAAATCAGAGAGAAAGTGTGTATGCACGATCACATCAAAGCACCCCAACCAACCTCAAGAACCAGACCAGAAACGCACTCAAAATTAGCTCAAGACTAACTACGTGCCCAAGAGTCCGATACTTCCAAAACACATGCATACGACCCAGAAAACAAATCAAGCCAACACCCATCAAATTTGACCAGTCTGAGCAATGAATCAAGGGCAAACAGTCTGAGCATCAAAATCAAGGCTTACGCATAAAACATACGCGTCAAGAACTCACTACAGACGTAAAGCCCAACTCATTCCTAATTAACCTACACGCGATTTTAACGAAATGCACAAGCATGATCGACGGAAGAGAATGAAACGGCGAATGAGAGGAAAACAGAAACACAGGCAACTAAATTCAGAGGAGAACGCGAAGGTTACCTAATCGCTCGAGGAATCGCAAGTGCAGTCGCCGGAACAATCGCCTGAGGAAAAGTATTCGCCGCCGCCGGAACAATACGAATCGGGAAAGGAAGTGGGGAGCTCGTGAACGTAAAAGTGAAGAAGTGAGGAAGAGATCGAATATTTATGCAGAAGTAGGAAGAAAACCGTTCGCGCCCCCAACTTCGCCCCCAGAGTTGGCCGAAATTACGATCGTGCCACTCTGTGGGCGGCAAAACTTGAAGTCAGAAAAATAGCGCCTCGGCATCGTAACGCTTTACTGGTCGACATAGACCATCGAGGAATCCCCAGCGCGAGCCGCTCAGGGAAGCCTAAAACAATAACATCCCATCGTGGGAGAACTATAACGCGATCGACACCTTCTACGGGAATGCGAGAACTCCCCATGGGAACTCACCATGTGTCCTACGATCCGCTATAACTCACCCCACTAGCGCTCTACGGAGCCAAAAACAGAGTGCACGCGCGAGAGCCCTGCTCCGCGCAAGAGAACATTCCCCGGAATAGTTCTAATCCACGTGACCCCCGGACTCACACTTTAGCCCGCAGGGCAATACCCCGGTATTCCCTGTACGGTCATACGATTGCGCTCCCCAGGAACCTTCGTATCGACCCGGAGTAGTATCCCGGCTACTCCCTAGCGGAGTTACTCTCTCATGAGGTATCTCCCGGGCCCGAGGATAGTCTCTTGGACACCTCGATCTTACGCACTCTGTACCGAATCTTAACTCGTAATTTTGGTTCCAGGGCCTGCCCCGCGCAGACCCCACAACCAAAAGGGGCTATTGTTGGGGCTAGGCCCACGAGCCCAGGCCCAGTAGACGAGTCGGCCCGCGCAAACAAGTCCTATTCGTAAAGGTAGCCCACCGACGCCAACAAGACACTAAGAATCCGCCCAAGTCGAGGCCTCGCCACCGACTAGAAAAGAGCCTCGCCATCGAGGAATCATAAGGGTCGATATCGAGGAGTTCAAGGAAGGGAAACCCTAGCCCGCTGGCGGCGCCCGATCGCAAACCCTAACCTCCTCCGAAAGACCCGCGAACAGTCCGATATTTGCGGCGAGCCGTTACTATTCGATGGCTAGGGTTAGCTACTGCCTACCTGCCCCTATCCTGTCTATAAATAGGGGCAGAAGGCTCAATTTTTGCATCAATTCTCTCTTAGCAAAATATAGCCAAAACTCTGTCAAAATCGCTGTAGATTTCTTTCGTTATTGGAAGTGGTCATATCGACATTATTTCATTCGTCTACATTTAATTTCTGCATTTAATTCTCGCTTATCGTTTCCAATTTCCGTTATTATTTGTGACGTATTCATGAAGTTCTAAGGGCCTCATTTTCTCGTGAAATCGAACATCAACAAAGATGATTCTTAATTTAGGTCTTTGATTGGATATGCACGAAAGTTATATGGATACATTCTTATCTAACATAAAATTATTTTTTAGTATTGGATTCACGCTTTATATATTTATTATTAATTATTATGCGGTGCTGTTTATTAATGCGACACCTGTCGGCAAACAATAAAGTATTACTCATCATCATATTTTGCTATCTATACTTTTAGATGATATTCATTTGTAAACTAAAAAAAAATAATTTTTTAACTGTTGCAGTCACAATATACTTCATCTTAAATAGGTGAGAGACTATTCTATATAAAAAAAATAAAAAAAAAAGAAGGGCGAGACTTTCAAATCCATTTTTTATAGCTCAATTTAAAAATTAAAATAAAAAATTTCCCAATACACAAAAGGACTAATTGAGCTTACTGATTTATTTTATTTAAATTCATCCCAGATTTTGAATAAAAAAATCCACACTTATATCAATTTTAAAAATATAATATCTTTTAGATTCATCCTAAATTCTGAATAAGATTCCCAACTAGACCGGCCCATTAGTATATATGCTGCAGTCTATGCTCACTAGGCCCGGTATATTTAATCATAAAGCCCAAGTGAAATCTTCTTCTTTTTTAATCTAATATAAATATAAAAGCTTATATATACCTAATACCTTAATGAGAAATTCCTTAAGATTTTCATTATCTATGAACAGAAACATTATCTACTGGGTTCATTGGTTGATGATCTTCACATACTCCCTCCGTTCCGAATTAATAGTTTGATTTGATTTTGGCATAATAACCAAAGTATGTGTGAGTATAAAATGAGTTGAGTGAAATTAATATTTTATTGTTGGGTGTGAAAAAGTTAGCATTTTAGAAACAAGACCATTAAATTGGGACGTACGGAAATGGAAAACAAGACTATTAAAATGGGAGAGGGGGATATTTTGAAAAATTAGAAAAGGCTCATGTTAACACATTTTTTTGAGAGAGATTATCATATGATCAAATCGAAAATAAGGTATTTCAGCGAAGTTGCAGCTGCAAATGAAGATTTAATTTGAGTTGGAAAGCATTCATGCAGGATGCGTTCACTACCAAACTCATGAAGCATGCTGCATACCCTCCACTCCAAAGCCATGCTCATGCATCATAAACCCTAAGCAGCCCTATATAATGGAGGAGCGCCACCTGCAACCCCACCATCACCGCCTTCTCTTCTTAATTAACATCGTTTTCTAGGTGGATTTGGTTTATTCCTGCATTTCTTTATATTTATCTCTTTATTAGTTCATTTGAATCATGGAAAGGCGTGATGCAGTTTCGTGGTGGGTTGTTTTGTTGGTTGTGAGCTTCTGTGGTGTTGGAGCTGCTATGGCTATGAGAGGGAGGGTTTCGCATTTCAAGGGCGTTAATGGGGCAGAAATGCTTGGGAAAATGGTTGCTGATGAGGAGTTAGTGGCTGGCGGATATGCAAGAGGTAGAGGAAGGGGTTGGGGCGGTGGAAACGGCGGCGCCCGTGGAGGAGACGGAGGCTTTGGATCGGGCTCTGGCGGTGGAGGATTTGGTGGTGGTTCTGCAGGTGGAGTGGGTAATGGTGGTGGCTTTGGGGGCGGTAATGGTGGTGGCAGCTTTGGGGGTGGTAATGGTGGCGGTAGCTTTGG
>JAPKLW010000116.1:884324-909707 GCA_026898455.1 Plectranthus barbatus | reverse complement strand
AATGGTGGTGGCAGCTTTGGGGGTGGTAATGGTGGCGGTAGCTTTGGGGGCGGTAATGGTGGTGCTAATTATGGGGGAGGTAATGGTGGTGGTAATTATGGGGGAGGTAATGGTGGAGGGTGGGGCAGCGGTGGTGGTGGTGCATATGGTTCGGGCAGTGGCGGCATGGGGCAAGGTCGTGGGTATGGTTCGGGTAGTAGCGGCGGCGGCATGGGGCAAGGTGGTGGGTATGGTTCGGGTAGTGGCGGCGGCGGATGGAATAACGGAGGCAGGGGTGGCTATGGTTCTTACGGCGGCGGAGGCGGTGGATCGGGGTCAGGGTATCCAGGTCCGGGCAGGAAGAAGTGAAATGCCAATTAAATTAAATAATATGGGAATATTGCTTTATATATATAGTTATTACCAAATTGTAATAAAAGGATATGATATGATGATGATGATTTATACCTCATTCTAATTTTCCATTCAACCTTTCAGGATTTTATCATCTTTTATAATAATACACTAAAAGATGTATTCAAGAACTCATTTTATGTATGAATTATGATTTTTTTTTATAAAGCATATGATAATTTACTATAGTGTATATGATACTTCATTATGAAATATTGACAATATATTTCATTATAATAAATTATTATAAAAAAATATTGTTAACGATTATCATATAGAAGATACGTAGTTCACATATATGTAAATATATTAGATTTAGTAATTGTATTTTTCCTATAGTCGTGTACATGTACGTATATTTATCTCCCATGCAATAAGTCGACCTCCTTTACACTTGCATATAAGCTCGCAATTACCTCCTTCTCTGAGTGCTCTACTCCTCTTCTCCCTAAACCTACATCACCAACTCCGTAGCACACTCCAGAACCCCCACAACCCACGTCTCCATGCCATATGTGTACCTCCATCGATAATCTCCCTACATACGCACCACCTGCTCAGTAGTCTTCCCCCTTTGCCTGAACAGCCGCACAAGCTCCACCCAACATCCCTCAGTCGTCCCATCCCATGCAAACTCGTGCCCAAGTCCAGGATTTTTAAAACACGTTATCCCATTGACTTAGCTTTATTTGACTCGCCGAATCTTCATTCCTCTCTCGTTGTCACCTCTGAACCCCGTGATATAAAATCGGCACTCAAACACCATCATTGGGTTCAAGCCATGGATGAAGAATTTAATGTTCTGCGTGTGAACCGAACCTGGACTCTCGTGCCTCGTCCCTCCAGCTCCAATGTTATTGGCTCCAAATGGGTTTACCGCACCAAGCTTCGTGCCGACGGCTCAGTCGATCGTTAAAAAGCCCGCTTAGTGGCTCAGGGTTTCAGCCAATATCCTGGTTCCAATTTCACACGCACCTTTAGCCCGGTGGCTCGTCGTCATGCATTCCTTGCCCCTTCATCAGTTAGACGTCAATGCTTTCCTTAATGGCTAGTTTTCTAAACCGGTATTCATGGAGCAACCGCGGGGTACATTGATCCGAAACATCCTTATTATGTGTGTTGTTTGAAAAAGGCGTTATACGGTCTTCATCAAGCCCCAATCACCCGGTATGGTCGCTTCCGCAGCTTCTTCCTTCATCTTAGTTTTCGATGCAGCTCAGTAGACACATCCCTATTCATTTTGCTGTGTGGTTCTACGGTTATATATCTGTTAGTGTACGTCGATCAACAATATAATCATCACGGGAAGTGATCCTACTGCTATTTCTGCTCTATTATCACGTCTTCACAGTGAATTCTCCACGAAAGATCTTGACAAGCTTGGATATTTTCTCCGATTAGAGGTATCCTATACTTCTTTTAGCTTATTCTTTGGTCAGTCAAAATATGCTCGAGAGATTCTCTCTCGTGCTCAGTTGCTCGATTCGAAACCCGTGGCAACTTCACTTGCTCCCGCTGCATTATTCACTACTTTCGGCGTTGAGTTCCGTGACCCGTCGTTGTATCATTCATTAGTTGGGGCGCTCTAGTACTTAACCATCATGAGGCCTGATATTGCCTATTCAGTAAACACCGTGAGTCAATTCCAAAAGCTGCCGACCATTGATCATTTTCAAGCAGCTAAATGCATACTTCGGTATGTTAAAAGAACCATCGCTTTTGGTCTCTCGTTTCAGTCCGGTTCCTGTGAGCTTCTGGGATACTCCGACGCCAATTGGGCACGATGCATTGACACCCATCAATCCACGTATGGTTATGCTATCTTCCTCGGGCCTAACCTCATCTCATGGAGTACTAAAAAGCAGCCAACTGCATCTCGTTCTAGCACCGAATCAGAGTATCGAGCTCTCGCCAATACCTTCGCAGAAATGGCTAGAGTAATGAACCTTTTTTGTGAGCTTCAGTAACCACCTTTGTCTATACCGACTTTTCTCTGCGGCAACAAAAGTGCGCTCTTTGTAACTCAAAATCCAGTCTCTCACAAGAGTGCAAAATATATCGACAATGACTGTCATTTCATGATTGAACTTGTTCAGTCCGGGAAGCTTTCTATTCAGTTTGTGCCGACTACACTACATGTTGTTGATGTATTTACAAAGAGCTTGTCTCATCCCATGATTCAGTTCTTTCGGAACAAGCTTAACGTCTCCAGCAATTTGACGCTGAGCTTGCGGGGGGTTTTAACGATAATCATATAGAAAATATGTGGTTCACATTTATGTAAATACATTAGATTTGGTAGTTGTATTTTTCCTATATTCGTGTACATATTGTATGTATATATATCTCCTCCTGAGATATTATTCAATGAGAAGAACGATTATTATATTTTCATAAATATTATAATTAAGTATTTTTTGTGTTGTAATGATGTATCACATACATTGTAATAAAATGTATAGTTTATTGTTGTAGATGAATTATTATTTGAAGTGTTCTAATTTATCTTCGATTCATTTTCTGTGTTTGTCACCTATTATTAATTACCAAATTCTCAACCCACATTTCAGTTGAAATTCAACTATTAATTTTTTTTAAATGAATTACAAGTTTAAGTTAGGAAGGAAAGGGTTGGACTCTCTCTCATTTACTTGAGGGTAAAGATACGATAAATTAGAACACTTCTAACATTTTTACTGCGAAATTCTTTTTTAGTTTATCATGTGAGTGTTGGCCTGGTTCATTTCTTTCGAGCCCATCTCTTTTATTCCCTAGCCTATTTATATGTTGGTTGGGTTTGTGGATTGGTTTATGGGTTGTTAGTCGGTTCGGGTTATGGATTAAAAATGGTTGATCTGGTTCGCTCACTTAGTTGTTACGAATCCTAACCCTAATCCGCCGCACTCTCTCTCTTGCTCTCGCTCGCTCTAAATCGCTCTCACTTCTCTCTACCTTCTTGATCCTTCTGTGGCTTGAATTTGTGTTACGATGAGTGAATCTGTGAGCCGAAGGGTGCCCTTAGTGTTGTCGCCTAGATCTACCACCGAAGGTCGGTCGGAAGGCACAAACTCACACCAGGTGAGCTCTGAGCCAATGCTCGGTCCCACAATCATCTCAGCAAAGCAGTGGTGCACCAAATCGAAGAAAGAAGACCCCGACAACTCCATCGACGGTCCAAGCTTGAAGAACGGACTAAATCTGTGCATGGAACCCTAACCCAGTTAGGGCTAGGTCGGAGTCCGGCGAACAAGTCAGAGAACGAATCCCGCAGGCCTGATACCAAGATATCATTTGGCACATTAAATGAAATATTCTATTATTGTAATTCGATAAATACATTCCAGGATGAGATATATAGTGAAATATAGATTGCATCCGCATATTCAATGAATTAATATAACAAAAAAAAAATGTTTTATCAAATACTATTCATTGAATTGTTCTTTTTGGAACAAGGATCATATCTATCTCAAATTATTGAATTTTGTTAAAGTTGCTAGAATATTTGTACGTAAGTTTTATTAATACCCAAATAATTTTTTTAAAAAAATCAATCAAACCAACTTGTGTCAAAAACTTCAGCTAGGTGTGTCATTACTAAGTTGGATTATCAATTGAGTAGTATTAAAAAAAAGGGTTAATTGCAAATTTTAACACAACTTTTCATTCTTTTGCAATTATAACATACTTTTCAAAATTTTGCAATTATAACATAAAACTTTTCAATTTTGCAATTATAACACAAAACTTAAATTCTTTGCAATTATAATAAAAATATATTTAATCTCAAGAATTATCAATTAAAAATTAAATCTTATAATTGTTTTGAATGTTCTTAATTAAAAAGTTATGTTAAATTTTGCAATTACTCTAAATTTTTATTAATGTTTATTTTGGGACCTTTTAATAAATATTAAATGATTATAAACTTCAAAATTAAAATGTTAAATTATTTTGGTATGAATTATATATCTATGTTAGAAATTAAATTGTAAAACTATACAAACATTAAAATTTAAGATACAAATTTATAAAATTTGAGAATTAAATTGCAAAATCTACTGTTATTAAAAATTAAATTATAAGTTTGAACGAAATACTAAAAAGTAAATTGCAATAAGACCCACATCAAGAGTTACAATTATAATTTTATAAACATTACATTATTTTTTACAAAATCAAATATTAATAATGCAAAGTTTGTTACTCGTTATTTTTGGGTGGGAGATTCCATTCGATTTATTTTAAAATATGACTTTATCAATATTTATTAGTCAATTGAATAAAATTGGCCTTATTAATGCGATAAAGTGTATCCAGTTAAATAATTAGATTTTTCATAATATTCTCATTTAAAGGTTTTATTAAAAAAAAAATTATTTAATCTATTTATAATTTATAATTATTTAATATGTATTCTATTATTTTTAAGATTTTAAAATATCAATAATACCAAACATAATAATAAAAATAAATTATAACAAAAAACTGTCATTTCAAAATTATTGATATTTAAAATAAATAACAAACAAACAATCACAAAAATTTATAATTGATAATTTTTAGGAATTTTTGTTATAATTGCAAAGATCTTGAATTTTGTGTTATAATTGCAAACATTGAAAAGTTTTATGTTATAATTGCAAAAATTTGAGAAGTATGTTATAATTGCAAAAGTGATGAAAAGTTTTGTTAAAATTTGCAATTAACCCTAAAAAAAATTATAATAAAATCTGATGTCAGCTACTAGTTGCAACTAAAATAAAATATGGGACCAACTCATTAATAATAGATTCTATAATCTATCCCACACAAGAATTTATTAATATAACTCTAAATATTCAAATTCATTCTTTTAAAATATAAAATTTAATTTCTACACAATTTGCTCGCTACCAATTTATTGGCCACTTAAATTTCATATTCCCATCCACTATTATTTTATAAATTTGGTATGTAGTAGACTGTAGATCTGTAGACGATGGCATATACAATTTGATTATTTAAAGGATTGAATTGGATAAGAATTGACGAGTCACAATGATAGAATGATTTGAATATTTTCTTTGTCTAAACATAAAATTCAAATTTAAATCTTATTTATTTTAATCTTGTGAATGAATTAATTTTGTGTAAGGGAAATATTTACTGCTAATAATATTTTCTCTTAACTTTGGATTTATTATTCCGTAAACCAGTTGAGAGGGTATGCGTTTGGTAGTTGGGTATTAAAAGACTCATTAATGCGAGTGGTGAAATTAATTATCAACCACTTTTCCCATTTCTTAGTTATTACTATCACTATTTCTTTTCTTTTATAGAAAATTTACTCCAAATTTATCCACTCCATTATTATTTTTTAAAATTATCACATGATAAACTTAACTATATAAATTTTACACCATGTGCAACGTGAATAATGATTGTGAAGTAAATAATATATAATTATACTAATTCGTAGACATAAAAGGAGTCATATCCATTTTGCACCTCATAAGGAGATTGAATTTTGATAACTATGATTTTTTAAAAATATATTATTCGTTTATATGGAATAATTCCACAAAATATGATGAATGTTGATAAGATCAAAATTGATTTATGATTTATCTCGTATCTCATATGTTAGAAAGCTAAGCCAAATTACAAATTTTGACAAATCTTTTTTGTTTGTTTGTTTGCTAGGTCAATTGCTTTTTCTTCAAGATATAAATGTATCTAAAAAGTACTTCCTCCGTCCCGGCTGAATTGTCCCGGGTTGATCGGGCACAATAATCAAGGAGAGTGAGAGTAAAGTAAATTGAGTGGAATTAATATTTTATTGTTACGTGTGAAAATTTTACATTTTTAAGTAATGAGACAATTGAGGTGGGACGGACGAAAAAAGAAAGTGGGACAATTGAGGTGGGACGGAGGGAGTAGTATCTTATCAAGAGAAACCCTGGATTAAAAATTTAACATT
Organism: Plectranthus barbatus; assembly: GCA_026898455.1. Classification (NCBI taxonomy): domain Eukaryota; kingdom Viridiplantae; phylum Streptophyta; class Magnoliopsida; order Lamiales; family Lamiaceae; genus Plectranthus; species Plectranthus barbatus. The sequence continues at coordinate 903,352 of JAPKLW010000116.1, read as the reverse complement.
TATTTGAAGCTTATAATTTTATTTATAAAATAGTATAAAAAACTCCAAAATCTAAAAATAAAATAAAATAAATAAATCTATGAAAGGGGTTAATTCCCCACGCGTATGCAATTTCGTCTTCTACAATTAAATTAAATTCCAGTATAATAAATATATTGGAACAAATTATTTTTCACTCCGTATAATATAAATTAACTCAAAAAAATTCAATATATATATATATATGCGCGTGTATATATTGAGCAATTGTGCGTCTGCAAGTTCATCATCCAAGGGCCAAAGAGAAGGAAAGAGGGAGAAATAGTGGGCTTCTGTCTCAAAAGCCGAAAAAAAAAAGGAAAAAAAAAAAAAAAAGAGAGGGCGTTTAGAAGCCATGGGTGGAGGCAATGGGCAGAAGGCCAAAATGGCTAGAGAGAGAAACTTGGAGAAGCTCAAAGGCCAACAGAAAGGTAATTCGAATTCGTGTGTTTCTGCTTTTCATGTTTCGGATCAGGGAAATTTTTCTTCTTCAAAGTTTGTGTTTGATTTTTTGTGCAGGAAGTCAGCTTGAATCCAACAAGAAGGCTATGAGCATCCAGGTTTTTTTTTTTTTTGGATGTTACTTTGATTATTGATTATTTTATTGCCAATATATAGTTTCTACTTATATTTTTATTGCTGATCTGCCCTAGCTATTTTCGATTTCTTAATCTTTTCCTTGATTTGGGGGTGATGTGTGCGGAGTTATTTAATATTTCAATTTTTAATTGTGATTTATTACTGTGGTTGTGTATTGGGATGCCTTTTGCTGTAGATGTTGTATTGGGTTTTGATTCGGTGGTGATTTTTGTATTAGTGTCACAAAAACTAATTTTTATTATTTTTTTATATTCTTTTTCTGATTTGTTGAGTAGTGTTGAAATATGTAGAAGAAAGACTTGGTAATGTTTGAAAAACATGGTTTCTTATTGCATGTGATAATTCCTGAACTATTTTTAATTTGATTCAACTATAGTTGTGTAGATGATGGTGAAAACTATATTTTAATTACATTAAACTCTACAACCATGCTGCAATCATCTAATCTTGGAACTCAATACTAAGTGTGGATGATGGTGAAATGCCAATCTCTCGTATATAATTATCCTTTGACTAAGCTACAAAAACAAATCTCTGTGCATCCCCTTCCCTGGATCTGTAAAGAATTTCCCATTCCTCAGTTACTTTAACTTAGTTTCATTGAGTGAAATTATGCAAAACTGCATTCAGTAGACATTGGTGATGAAATTAAGGAAACTTATAACATTAGAGATGTTGGTTAATAGGCTGCTGGTAGAGAAAGTTAAAGGAACAAGATAATTATCACATGAAGCATTACATTACTCTATCAAGCATTCTAGTCGCCCTCCAATTCAAGACTATTACTTCGGTGTTCTGAAATAGCTTCCATTATGAGATGATTATTGGATTATGTGGTTGAGCTCTTTGAATCATGCTTCTATTAACTTCAATGTATCTGGTTCTAAAATGCAGTGCAAGGTCTGTATGCAAACTTTTATTTGCACAACCTCGGAGGTGAAATGCAGAGAACATGCTGAAGCAAAACATCCCAAGGCCGACGTCTACACTTGTTTTCCCCACCTGCAGAAGTGAACCTGGTGAAATGGAAACATGGGTTTCAACTGTATCTGGAGTCTGTCAATGTTTAGTTTGAAGTTGTTTCAGTATCTCGTTACTGAGATTATGTCCTAAACTTTTGATGGTTTAAGTTGTATTGAAGCTCTTTGGTATGTGTTCATATTGTCTCAGTCTATAATATTCTCTGCCCTGTTGACAGTTCAGATGTTTAATGATTTATCCTAACATTTTGCGCTATTTTCAATATTTCCAGTGAATTTGTTATATATAAATATATATAATGTGACTAACTGAATATTGTTGGAAATTATAGAATTCTTTAAGGACTCTTGATGAGTCAGACTAACTAGACATTAAACATGAACTGCAGACGATATGATAAGATTGTATGTAAAATTTGGACGCGATGGATCATTAGATGATGAAACAAGCACTCAATATTATAAATTGTCTTAATATTATACACTAAATGTGCTGCTGTAGCAGAAACTCAACACCATCAACAGCAGTAGAACAGACAGCCCCAAACTAACGCCTCTGTTACAACTGAGAATAGTTAAGTGAGGTACAATCTTTTAGTACATGAATGGCGAGTCCCATATTCATAAAGAAAAACGACACCACACATAAAATGAGGTCAGAGGTTGTAAAAGTCCCAGCTATTGCATCCGCATCCTGCTATTTTCAGCAGCCCTCACTTGGTTAAAGTATGGATGAGCCTGAAACAGAATGAACAAGTGAATATAACTTTCATTCTCAACTCAAAGCTTCTACAAATCGTACGCGTGGCAAAGACTAACACTCCCAAACTGCACTCAGAACAGAAAACGAGAGACAAGTAGAAGTAAAGAAGCCATAATACTACCATTGCTTCTTTGGCTGTAAGTCTGTCTTGATGATCATAGCGGAGAAGCTTATCGAGAAAATCAATGGCCTGCTTGATGCATTGTGAAACAACAGAAATCAACGTAAAATGCTCGTTTAACAACTTATAAGGGAAATAAAATAAACCTCATGAAGTTTTGAAAGGCCTAGTAACCTCTGGAGAAATGAGATGTTGGTTGTCTGAATTAACAAATCTTGACCAGGGTTTCCTACTGTGCCTGAGGTAAAATAACGACAGTAAATCACTTTAATTTGATTTTACCTCATCAATAAATGACAACACACGCAGAGAAGGAATGTATTTGCGTTTAGCAGGATCAACATGTTTCATAAATTTCTCCATTTTCTGTCCATGTAATGGAGGAAAGCACACTTGTTACTACCTTCCAACAAGAGCATCAAGTTGAGGATCCAGCTCAAGATGGTACTTGTTTAAATATGCATTCAGCTCATCTGTGCCAAGGACCTGTGGCGGCAAATGTTGTAAAAGGGAGACTTTATTTACAGAAGAGAAAACAAATGTTCACATATGAACACATGCTTAAAAATAGTAGCCCTGTGTCTCAACTAATATGGATATCTCAGGCTGGTAATGGAACAATATCCTCTAAACTATATAAAATCTCATGATCAAAAATCAAAAGTTTACATAGACAGGTTCAGCAGCTACATTCAAATATACTTCCCAGTGATCTCTGAATTTCTTGTCAAGAAGGAAAAATAAAGAAAATTTACTATTTACTTTAAAGACTACCAGTGTATTTTTGCTTTAATGTTAACATATGACATATCTAGAAGAAAAACACCAATTTATGTTCTTTGGAATGCCATGCCATCAGATACAACAAACTTCAAAGCCAAATGCAACTTGCCCAATGGACATTATGAATCTCAAAACTCTTTTAAGAAGTAGAAGACAAATAGAGTCCAAAAGACAGATGCTGACTCAGTTTAGTTAGTCCTATTTAAGTGATTACTATCTAAGAAGCTTCACTATGAGATTGCACAAATATAAAATACTACCACAATGTGCCCCTCAACATGAAACCAATGGAATTTGCTAATATCTTGGTATAGTCAGGTCATTAGTTCAACAATAAAATGATCAGGAAAATGGATAAACTGGGATGTTTAGAACACCCATAAGAAAAAAGAGCCTTTAAAGATAAGCGATATTGGTACATTTCACATACACTGGAGGACTTGATGATTAACATGAAACCTAGATGATTTTAACTCACTGAAACCAAGACTTCACATGAGCATAATATTCTTTAGATAGTCAACTATGCGAATGAATGAGAATCGAGCGATTAAAATCATTAGACAGATGGATCAGCATATGATTAAAGTAAGTAGCCAGCTTGAAAACAACTGTCAAGAAAGATATAGAAATCTAGGAAGAAAAAATACCTTGGCAATTTTGACAAGCTGATCTTGATTGTCATGGCCATAAAAGAATGGTTCTTTACGAAAAATCTGCAAGTCGGGAAGAATGTGATTTTCCCAATGACCAATAATTAAAAGAAAAATAGGTGATGTTAACAAAGCGAATTCTCACCATTCCAGCAAACATACAACCAAGACTCCACATGTCTAGAGAGTAGTCATAGTCTTGCAAGTCCACAAGTAGTTCAGGTCCCTTAAAGTATCTGAAGGATAAAAGATAAAACCATACAATTTCACACATACATAAAACACAAAGACGAGAAGATTAGATAACTTTTTCTCCCAATCAACCAAAAGTCTGGCAGGCGAATAATGAAGCAACTTTAAGTGAGATCATTAGGGATGTTGGCAACTTGGCATGTCATTTTTCAATGTTCTAGATCCCCCAACCCAAAGAGTAAAAAACAGGAGTAGCATTGAGGACCTTGAAGCCACTCTGACATTATATTCTTTGTTAGGGTGATAAAATTCGGCAAGCCCCCAATCAATCAGCCGAAGTTTCCGCAGCTCATGATCAATCATCACATTATGAGGCTTCACATCTCTATGCATTATCCCCTGTGAATGGCAATAATCCAGAGCCTGCAATTTTGGATTTAGAACGATCTGTTACAATTAGCTTTGTGAAGAATGAGGGTTAGTGTTGAAATCCAAACCAGTCCATGACTAGAACAAAGTCACAAACCTTAAGCAGAAAACCAAAGCCAAACATAAAATATAACACGAAGGGTGGGGGCATTGCCCAACAACATATAAGCATTACAATAAATACATGAACTAGAATTCAAGTTCAATAAAATACAAGTGATCAACTAAGAAGAATCACAAGAAAGCAGCATCACAAAACTGTAGTTCGTAATCAGGTCCTGAAAGAGGAGAGATACTAGTGCCACTTCCTAAATCGGCTTAATCTGCAAGTTATGAGAGGAGATAAGATACAGAAAAATGACAGCTGATAATATCCCTGCTACTCTACAACGTTATTCATTATATCTGTATGGAACACTAGAAGCCAATGCTCTAACTAAGTATATTTATATTTCAGATCAAGTACCGAATCCTGGAATTTCATTATTCCATGCAAAAATCCTGGAATAATTTTCCGTGAATATAAAACAAACTTCAGATAGAAGCAAAGAGGTATCTGTTACAGAATTTAGAAGAAAACTTAGTTTCTGCATGCTTCATCTTTGATCTTGAAGTAGGATGCTTTTTAAACCCTAAACCCTAAACCCTAAATAACTTTTAAGTTGACACAGATTGAACTCCTCCCAAGAAGGAATAATAATACATTTGCAAATAATCACACTATAGTGTGGCCATGACATCGATAGCTCAGAGAAGTTACAAATCAAGAACAATTAATTAATCTAACACAATCCAAGAGAAGCCACAAGAACTGATCAATGATAATGAAGGAAATATAAGAAAGAAAAAGGAAGTAGAATTTTTTTTATTTCTAACAAGACAGTAATGAGACCTTGAGAAGCTCGTAAATGTAGTAGCGTATATCATAATCAGTCAATGTCGGGTACAAGACTTTAAAATCAGTGCTGTTCACGTATTCAAACACCAAGCTAGGGGTCTTTGAATGCTGATCTCTAACTATATCGAGAAGCTTCACAATATTTGGACCTCCACAAAGATTCTGAAGTATCTTTATCTCTCTCTTTATCTGCACCATTCAATAAATAATCACCAAGCAGCATAGACAACAAATATATGTAAAAGAAAGGTTGCGTTGTTGCATGTCCTCAATAGATTCTCATCATTCAGAGATTTGAGGGAAACAATATATTAATATTAAATCTTAAAGCAAACAACTGATACATTCTACCACAAAAAGAAGCCAGTAGGCCGAGTGATTCGTCAAATTTAAAAAATGCACCATAATATCTACAGAGAAGTTGCAGAACGCTTTTGGACTTCCCTCAGCACCAAAATAAACCAGATGACGTACAAAAAATAACCCACGCCACATATGTTGTATATAGCATCAGAAAAAAGTAACAAGGATCCAGGAGGTAAAAATACTGTATATATAAATCCCAAAAAGCAGAAAATGTTCATAAGTTTCCAACAAAAACTTTAAAGGAAATTACAAAAAGACATTAAAAGACATAACATGAAGTAGATACACAATAACTGTACATATGTATCATACTACACATGATACAGATACCAAATAAAAAACTGTAATAGCAACATTCTTCCTTCACTGACACCTGAAAAAATAATACAACTTACCTTCTTCTTCTTGACTGGTTTGAGGATTTTGATGATGCACCTTTCATTATTGGAAACATTTATACCTTCAAAGACCTCACTGTATTTTCCCCTTCCCACTTTTCGAACAACTTCATAATCATCTTGATCTCTGAATAGACACGGGAAATCCAATAATGTTACTGAAACATCAAAAAGGCGTACACTTAAGTGGGAAAAATGGTTTCAATTCATTCAGCAAGGCAAAAACAAAACAATCAACATGTGTTGAACGTGCCACTTTTCTAGTCCTGGCCCTATAACATGCTAAAATAACTAGCCAATGGAGGTTCAAGCTCAAAAGAGACATAAACAACCAACTCCTCCAGTTGTTAACAGATATGGCCGTGATTAGAAAAACCCAACACTTATATCGCCTCTAAATCTTACCACATCACACAGAATTTTCATCAACTTCACTTAGCCAATACCCACAAAGCACCAAAAAATACTAGGTATCCAGCAAATAATCAGTAGCTACTGTGCTCAACCAATTTAAGGAATCTAAAATAGCGAGACGAGAAGCATAATTCTGCACCAACAACATTGATTAAATAATTAAAAACAAGATTACTGAAATTAGCTCCACATGCAACTTCAACAAAAAAGACAATTAATTGAAGGGAACTTGGAATAAGAAAAGGGGAAATTGGGCGTGGGCGTTTATGAGAAAAACGGGAATGAAACTACCCCCATTGAACGTTGAGAGACTCGTAATCCCAGTAATCTCGAGGACGTTGAACGTTGATGTCGGCGTATACTCGAGCTTTCGACATCACAAACTTCGACGGAAGAACTTTCCGGTGGAGATTTCCTTTTTTTTTTTTTTTTTTTTTTTTGCGCTTGTTTTATAATTTTTGACTGGTTTTCCGTTTTTGTTACATTTCTCTCGCTCTTTCTTTTTTTTACGAGGATCCTATTTTCGCTTTTTTTTTCGGGACGATTCGATTGTACGAACTGCAGCGTAGGTACTGTACTGTGAAAATCCGAAGGCGCACTTCTGGTTCGGACTACAAAAATTTTGAATTAATTAAATATTTTCTTTATAATTTTATAATTGCCAGCAAATTTTTAGTAAATCTATCAATTACATTTAAATCAAATAAAATATTCAAGCATTGAGAAACAGTGTTTGAATTGGTGGATCAAGATCTCCAATTTACAATTGATACCCTGCTTCATATAGTGTTTGCATATTGGCCTAAAAGGCTTCTTTCTTTGTTTTTTTTTTTTTCTTTGAGCATATATTATAAAATTAAAAAATAATTCAATTAAGAAATTGGAAGTGCATGCACGATGATGGGCGGCCATAAATTAAGGCTGATGTAGATGGATCCAACCCAACCACCAACTTCGAACCTCCACGTGTATCCCAGTGCACCCACCCACCTCACACTCACACGCCACTTCTAAACTAATGATAATGACCCCAAAACAGAAAAGATATTATCAGCCAGCCAACACATATATATATATATATATATATATATATATGTATGTATGTATGTCGCGTGGCTGACTAGATTTCCTGCACAAACACGGAGCAGCAGGTTGGTTTGAGTTTTATCGAGTACTGAATTAGCTATAACAGTTTTTCGATGAATTTGTTTTTTTATTTGGTAACCTTTTATAGGAAGTCGTGAGTGAATACTTTGATCGTACGTTGGGATGATTCAGACTGAGTTGAAATGGTGGGACAAAATAGTGATTCCAATGCGGAAAGTTTGGGTCAGAATCTCCACAAACATCGGTTTTCGCAAAAATGGTTACATTCTCTTTCTCTCTCTCGATTCTCCTTTACTTTTTCCTTTTAATTTTCCACTTTTCTTACAATTCTAGGAGTAATTGGTTCTTAATTAAAAATTGGATATAGACTACGTACAAATTTTAATTATCATTTTCTTATTTAGACATTTAACTAAATCTAATGTAATCCTTATATTTATACTGCGCTACTAAACCCGCAATTAATCAATCTCTAGATCATTCTTAATATGTATCCTATCGCCAAAACCAAACGGTAATAGATTATGCATGCATAGAAATATTAAGGTATTATTAGGCATGATCCAATCGAATCCCTACTTTAATTATAAAGTTGAATTAAAATCGGGAAGATCTTTGCTCTTTGATCGGTTGTGAACATCATGAAACCATTGTTCGTAGCTTTGTGGGAGTAACTGAAGAACTCACATATTCTATATGTATCGACATTTATGCACATTAATTATATTGATTGATTTTAATGACCCCCTTGATAATTAATTAGTGTATCAAAGTTTATTATTTCTGGGCCATTGATGAGAGGTTGTGGAATTGAAATGTTTCAGGGCTGATGAGACTTGGGAAAGAAGTGAGGACATGTGAGTACGAGGATGTCCACATATTATGGGACATGCTGAAGAGGAACGAAGCTAGAAGCAGAAGCAGAAGCAGCAGAAAGGGCGCCCACTACTGGTGGAAGTTTCACTGCTCCCCTTTGCTCTCACGCTCATCTTCATCTTCTCTTCTTGTTTGATTCATAGCTTTGTTTTCGCTTGTAATTTATATGCCGCAGATAGTTGAACATATGTTTTCAACACTATATATGTTTCTTGGAAATCGGAAATGGGATTCGATCATGTTATCATAAAACCATTGTTGTAAAGATCTCGTCTTAAGACCATCCCGTCTAGCACTAGGCGATCCTAGCTAAATTGAAAACCTTCAAATTGTTTTATTTTGCCACCTAGATGTCCATTTAGGCGGCCAGTTTTCTTTATCTTTTTATAAAAATAATTAATTATTTGTTTATTAATAGATTTATATTATAAATATTAAATATAAAGAATTAGTTTATTGATAAGTTCTTGACTAAAAATCGCCTAGGCAGAATTTAGGTGTTGGGTCCTACCCGAGCATTCGACTATTGCCTATCAAATTTACAAGTATAATTAAAATTTCATTTTCACTATCATCTGATCGTGCTGATCTTATCTGCGTTTCTTTATCAATTTTTCTTGGGTGATTCTATTCATAGCCCACAAATTTCTCTTTATAGACTCTTAAATAATTAAAATTCAAATAATTTTTTTAATGGACATATTTATCCCTGTAACTCCAAATAAAAACAACCTTGATAATCAAATCGTAATTGTTCTTCGCGGCTACAGTGAGCAAATAGCGATTCCGGGAGCTTTTCATCACAAGCATTTACAAAAACTCACACTCGATCCTTATCATGACAGTACCTAGTTACCACCATTAACAGCCCCCAAAAACAATTAAAAAGTACAATCAAATAAAGGAGGAAAAATATCTGAGTTCGATGGATTTTGCGCCGAATTCTCATTTTTTAATCGTTATCATAAAATGAAGACATGCGAATTCAAATTAATATTAAATTTGCAGAATCACCTTTCTCTGCAAAGAAATTACGTGTTGCACTGCAACGAAGAACTTATCATTGTTTTGAAGCAATTATCTTTAACCACAACCAATTAAATCTGGTGAAAAATAATACTATAATTGATTAATTAAATCGATAATCTAGAATCTTGTGAGGTTTTCTTGAATTACGATTTAGGTTTTGGTGAAGTAAAATCAATAATTTTATGAGAAATAAGAAACGGTGGCTATATTCTTAAATTTTAATTAATGTTTTGAATTGGAGGTTGAGGGTAAATTAGTAATTTAAATATAAAATATATTTATTTTAAAAAAATGTAGCTATGTTGAAAAAAAATGTGGCTATAATTACTCATTTTTCTTTCATCAATTTCAATTACTTAGTTATGTTATGATTCAGATCCAATTCGGATTTAATTATCTTTTAGTATTTAACGTACTTTCATTGCAGTTAATAATTGATTATTAATGTGATCAATCCATACAACCCTTATATTTTACAAAATATACAAAAAGAAACGCCTTGTGTTTTATAAATAGTCCTAAAAAAAACACGGTGTTATTTGTAAATTCCACAAAATGCATAATATAATGTAGGAAAATTTCAATAAATTCTACTTTTCAGAACTAATTAAGATATGTACACTATAAATCATTCAAATCAAAATAAATATGCTATAAAAACATAATATCGTTGAAAAAGAAGTATCTAATAATACATGATGTAACGTCTATCTAGAATATCTGGGCCTTTTTTGTTTGCATTTTCTTCCTAATTCAAAATTGTATTGTATAATATCTCTTTATAAATATTTTTTATTTTACAATAATCATTATAAAAAATGTAAACAAAAGTGGACTTTGAATTTCATTCTATCTTATCGGCAAAACAAGATGATAATTCCAAATTCAACTCAAAGGGCAACATCCTCCCAAAAAACAGTTAGAATTATTAAGATAATTTATTGTGGTTGCTTGATATAAATTTGATCCCATCCCCTCGAGGCGTGTTTGATTCATATCCAACCTCTCAAAAGATATGTATTCATTGTATGAATCTATTGTTTGGATAAACAATTGTCTTAAAAAAAAATTATATTTCGAAAACCAAAATGATAATTTGTTAAATTTACATGGGTGGAAAAATGATCTTGAATTATAAAGATACCGTTTTTGTGTTTTGTCAAAGGGCCAATCTTCAAGAAAGGCGCGCATTCCACCGCTACCCAGCATTCAATTTCTTCATTCACTCACACATTTATGCCTCTGCGATACCAGCAGATCAAAAAATAATGTCGCATTGAATCCCTACAGACAACAGCAACGCTGCGACAATGAAACCCACATGATCATTTATCATGATTCATCGCGACATGCCTTTCAGATATTTTAATGTTATCCTGCTTCCATTGCAATGATATTAGGGGGGATGGGCAGCGAACGTTGTTTCTCCTTATCTCTGCGGGTTTTCTGGACGACTGAATCGAAGCGAGATATTCGCAAATGGGTTGAGTTTGTTATATAAGTGGGCTGTTTCTTTGTTTCTTTCTGTGCTATTTTTGGCATTTTCGTGTCAAGAAAAGCTTATTGTCTAAGTGGGTTTTTGAGGAGGGAGAATCTGAAGTGTTAAAAAAGAAGTCTTTTTTTAATCTTGAGATAATGCGGGGTTTTGGATTCTTGTGTTTGCTCATGTTGATTGGGACAGCTGCTTTTATCTCCTATGGTTATTCTAGTTTAACCTCAAACCCAGGTAAATTTCTTGCTGAACTTGCCTTTCATTTTTTATTTATAGAGAATTATCAGTAATTTTGTTTCATAGTAAGATTGTAAATGTAAATACCCCCAACCAGTGAAAAGTAGTTGCTATGTTAGATAAATAAATCAATGCCCTTATTATGATGAAGCTGCTGTCTTCTCTAATCTGCGTAGTTCTTCATTAAGGGTCTCGAACTTTAATTCATGAACACAGTTTTTTAGCAGAAACATACATATGGGACTTGCATATTCTTGTTTGGCATGTAAATAATATGTAGTAGCTGCTTAAAATTTCATATGTAGCTCTGCTGAAGTCAACTACACAAAAACTTCACAAAACTGGCCCAAGGCTCTGAATTTGAGGAATTGAAGTGTTTCTCTTTAGTTAACTCTGTCATGCTTGGGAAAATTCTTCCTTAGATGCATACCTCTGCTATTAGAATCCTTATTGCACATTCAAATAATGGATTTGCACTGATTGAGATCTGAATGAGTGGGAGGATTTGATCAAGTGTTTTGTTCTTCCATGCTACTTTTATCTTATGGTCAAATGAAAGATTCTAGGTGTGTTCAAAATTATGATTTAATAAGATCATAACTGTAAGCTCAAACTCTTAAATGTTTGATAACCCGTTTTTGATCATATTTTAAGGGGTTTCATCAGTGAGCAATGGTATGAAATTGGTCCTGAAAAGCAGGAAACTTAAGGTAAGAGATTTCTGCTTATCTAGATAATCTCCTAAAATAGAATCACATTTTATTTACTCTCCTCTTCAATGAGAATGTGACCTCATTTTGACTTCCTTTCTGTAATCACTCAATCTGCAGGAAAATATGGATCCTCCTATGCCGGATGGAGATCCAAGTCATGTGAATTTAGAAGACTACAGGCCTATTGATCCAGTCCCGAGTTCGAAGGCTTCCATAAGACCTGGACCTGTCCAGCATGGTACTCCTCTGATGCCATTCATCCCGAAACCTTCACCTACTCCCGGTAATCCACAGCACGGCGGTTAACATGTTAGCCAGCTCTCATCTTTAATAGTACCACTTTGGCCTATCTACTGTAATAAATATTTAGATTGTAGAAGATCTTTAGCTTTTTCATCCATACTCATGATGCACTTCAATGTGGAATGCTTGGAGCTTTGGTTTCCTTCTGCTTAGTTTCCTAAAGCAACAGTAGTAATTGTTATACACTCAGCATACAAACCCATATTCCTTTTATGTGGGATTGTGTTTATGCTCATGTCTTTGCTTCTACTCATGTTATTGCATTTGTGTGATTTTTCAAGTGGTTAAAATAGAATTACTTGAGCAATGATATGTTTTAATCCCAAGTCCCATTACTGTAATATGTGGCTAGTTAAGTTGGTGCTAGAAACAATGTGACTGACAGAGTTTCTTGAGACTTCACCTCGAAGCTACAAATTCACTGCTCTTCTTATCCTGCTCTGAAATCAGTGTGCATTTACCCCTTCAACAACCATATCACACACACACATACATGATGTTAGAAATATCTTTATCCACAATGATGCCGTGTTTCTAGTTGTGACTGTGATAGGAAATTATGATCTTTTGTGTCCCTACATTCATTCTATTCTTTTCTAGAGATTGAAAATGAAAATTGGAATCATTTTTTGGAAAAGAAATGGGGACCATTTTCCTTAGAAACTCCCTTCACTCTTTATGATAACTTTTGCTGCTGGCCACCATGCCTTAAGGTTGAAGGACCTCTCCCCTTCACATGGATTAAATTATTGCTACTTTTTTACATGGTAATAATTCATGAAGTGATTCTCAAGTAATGGGAGCTCTCCTCCTCCAACTTTCATCATTTGCTAATGAGGGTTGGTTTTGCTGCAAGTAACCCTTGTTTAGTTAGGAGATCGACCTACTACTGATCGACCACTGCTGTCACTAGCCCGTCGTTGAATCCTCTAACGTTTCGATGGAACAAACAGTAAGGAAAGCTTTGGTCAGGCACAGTGAAAACAATAGGGATCTGATGTGAGCATTTCTATGGCTCATCTTGATTGAACAATTAGGATGCATTCCTTTGTTGAGCTCGTGAGCTAGCTCGATGAATTAGTTGGATGCCACCGGTCTCTTTTTTTCTCATTTAAGTATAACAACCACCAACAGATAATGAAATGAGCATCTTCTTTTAACCTGACAGCTTTCTATGCATGACAGAGAACAACTTCTTCACTATACACCACATGCATAATTTTCCTTTATACAGACAGCTATGTCATTGGCATGCATGGATTCTTGTACATCATTAGGAAAATCACATCAATTTTACATATATGCATGCATGGTGTGCTCTCTCTCTCTCTCTCTTTTCTCATCCAGCTGTGGATGCAGATCAATTATGTCATTGGCAAAACACTTGATAAAGCTAGACTCTTGATTAGTTACTATCAATTTCGTAGTATTCGACTTAGAAGTTCGCGAGCCAGCTCTATAATTCTTTATTAATCTTGAATAAGTGTACTAACAAATTAATTAAGAAAATTTAACTTTTTACTATATTTAGGGAGTAACAGAATCAATTTAATGGATGTTGAAACATATCTGATTCATTTACACCCCTAATCAAGTTAGAACTCGTTCGTTTTCACGAATACGTGTGGGGAACGAGGAATCGGACCCTACACATGTCACTAGGGGAAGAAATAACCTCAAGCAATGAAGGTAGGGGTGAATAAAATGGAGAAATGTGGGGTCTGAAGCAGCAAAGAAAGCAATGGAATAAGAATAGTGATAAGCAACACACACATTAAAAGATGACTCAATTTGCTTTAGAGACTTTGCTTGCAAATGATGGGTGTTTGCATGTGGGTTTTTTCCTTCTTTTTGCTGGAAAGTGGAGGCTTCATTTCATTCCTTTTTTCTATTTCCCCAGTTTCAACACCTCTTTCCGCCTCACAATTAATCACTTTAATTAGGTACATAATCATGTTTGTCTTCCTAAATCCTATTTTCCATCTTCCTATAATTACTTTATTTCGCCGTTTCTTCGCTTATATTAATTCTCACTATAATGAGTGAGTAACATCATAATTATTTAGCCTGTTTCATCATCATAATTAATGATTCCTTCCCATATTGTTTGTCTGTCCCGTATATATTTACACATTATATTCCCCTTTTATCGAGCTCGAGTTTGATAGATACTAGATTTAACTGTATATTTTTATTTAGAGGGATTCCAATGAATTTTGTTACACAAAAAATTGGAGGATATATGTGTTATTTTGTTATGGATAGGTGACCAAATATCTTCCCATATTAAAAATTTTAAAAAAAAACTTAGGTTTCTGATTTAAATAATTCTACAGTTCAAAAGTGGCTTTCGGGGTGGGTTAGGATGGTTAATCTTTACAAGATCAGTTGGCTAATTCAAGTATACCCACACTAATTACCATAATTAACAATATTAAGTTAATAACTAACTACTGACATAAACTATCAGTCTAGATTAATTAAAACTCAAAGTTGGTCACCACACTATTTTCCTTCTTTCCTAACAAATAATAAAAATGATCATGCTTTTCACCAACAAAAGACTACGAGCTAAGTTATCTAAGGAAGTTTGTTTGCATTTAGTTAAGGTTGAAGTTAGCTAATGAATTAGTTATAATTAGATTTTCATGTTAATTGGGTCATATAATTAGTTACCGAGTTAAGTATTAAAGATTAATTTGTTTCTTTTTTTCTTTTTCCATGCTAACCTCTTCTCGGAAAAGAAGAAGAAGAAAGAATATACATATCATTATCGTATGTGAAATGATACCAAAATATTTTTCAATATAAAAATAAAAATATCTTTATATTATTCCAACTATGAATTCAATGAATTTTTTGCAACAAGATTGGAACTTTGAGACACGATTATAAAAAATCATAAATATTAGACATCAATTTATTTGGTGTGGAAACTGAAAGTAAGGTTATAGTAATTGTTAGAACAAACGTGATACATCAAAATATAATTGTTGAGGTTCGATTTGAATAAAGAATCGGAGCCCCGAGAACAGTGGATAGTACGAAAATAATACAAGAACTAAGCGAACTCGACTATATGTGATGAAATACAAAGAATATGATTGACTAATCTATCTAACTATTTGTTGAGTTTGATGAAAAATGTGATAGCGCAGTTACAATTAGCGGGTGTGATCTGAGTGGAAAAAAATCGTCCTTGTTTCAACAGCTTGAGGGGCCATTTATAGGAGTTGCTTTACTCCTAGGGTTTCCGCGCCGTTCTCAACTACTTGAAGTCGAGCCCGCGAATCTCGGGGTGGTTGGTTGATCGTGGGGGCTTAACTAACGGTTTCGAATCTCTTGCGTGATAGCCGTTGGTTCGCCCGTTGATCCTTGATCGTTGGGAGAGGCACACGATTTTATGTCGAGCTTCTTCCTTTGCCATACAAAGTGTCATCGAGCTTGCCCGAGCGGCCAACGGTGCTGATCGAACCTCTTTTAGCACTATTCGAACCGCTTCTATTACTCGTACTGTTGATTACTTGATCTGACTCAGTTCGAACTGGGTATTCTTGGGTCGATAATGGGCCCAGCCTATGGTCAGGCCCTCGCCCGGTGCTTCTGTTGGGTCGGATCCAGTCCGGACCTCTAACAATAATAATGAGACATCAAAATATAATAATAAATCTTTTTTTTAGGATCGTGTTTGCTACTTTTTTCTATTTAGGTAGATGCAAAATAATAGCATCCATTCTTCAAAATAGTAATATTGACCGTCCATAAAGAAGTTGTTAACAATGTTATAAAATATTTTCTAAATCTAATCCTTATCATCTAATTAAGTAATTAACATTTAAGATCACTTAGTTCTTGCACACTATACAAGATGTAGAGTAATAAAACTGAATTATGAATTACTGGTATATTTATCAAAGTATAAAACATTACAATAATATAAAAAGCTCAGTTTGCCATGAAAATCATATTTCTATATTTGTTTGTTATATATACACATGCTACGTGGTTGAGTTATTTATTATTATTATTATTTTTGTTTTATAAATAGATGATGACCGACTTTTTAGATTTGGTTTCTTTTATTGTAGCACTATTCAAAAATTTAAAAATGACGGATCCAATAATAAATTTATTTTCCAATTTATTACAGAGTGTTGTGGAATTTAAAATTTTGAATGGTTATGCGTTTGTAGTTCAAAAATTGTTAGGCATTTATTAGGAAAATAATATGATGGCCTCCTTTGAATTGCAGAAGTCAAATGCATATTTGCATAATGCGCTATTCCTTCGTCAAATTCAATATTTTTATCTCTCTCTCTCACAGTTCTCACCGTACACGACAGTTATTTGTGCTCCAAAATCTTCATCCCGCATTTATGTACAGTAATATTATGATTTATGTATATATATAAATATATTCGGCTTCCTTCTCAACGGTCATCTGAAGCCATCTCTCTCCCTAACCAGTCGTTAAGTTGATATAAGCTCGCTCCTAATTTCACTTCCTCTCTCTCTCTCACACACGATCGTCAGATTCAGGAGGTTTTTGTCACCGCAATTTGAAGAATTAGGGTTGTATGATTCAGTCGACGATGTGAAATGGTAACTGCCGTTGCATCTACGCCGAAGCATCGGCCGTCGCAGAATCCGAAGCGGCCGCCCTTGCTGCAGTCCGACCCCGACAATGCGCCTCCGCGGCGCACCAAAGCTCGTGAAGTCACGTCGCGCTACTTGTCTGTATCCACGTCGTCCTCTTCTAATTCTTCGTCGTCGTCGACGAACACGACGTCATCCTCCGTAACCTCCGGATCGTCGATTTCATCCAGAAGGTCTCAATCCCCGATGTTCAGCGGTAAAGCCGCCGCCATCGCCACTCCGAAGACTCAGCAGAGGGCGGTTAGTGCTGAGAGGCGTCGGCCTTTGCCCTCCGCGGAGAAAATGCTGGTGAAATCAGTACGTAGTTTATCGGTGTCGTTTCAAGGGGAATCGTATTCTCTGCCGGTGAGTAAGGTGAAGCCAGCTCCGGCGGCGGCGGGAACTCCAGGGATTTTGAGAAAGGGAACGCCGGAAAGGAGGAAAGCAGGTGTTACTCCAGTGAGGGATCGAACGGTAAAGGATAGAGAAAACCCGAGGCCGACCGAGCAGCAACAACATCGTTGGCCTGCTAGATTACGTAGCGATAACTCGAGTATTTTGAGTCGAAGTTTGGATTACGGCACTGAGAAATTGAAATGGGACGGATCCAGGTCTGCTACCACAACGAAATTGAGAAAGTCCGTAGATACGGAATTGAAGCTTGATAATGGAGAATCTGAACATCCAGCCACAAGTGACGAAGGTCGACCGGGAGTAGAAGGTTTGTTGAATTCAGATGTTGAGAGTGTCTCGTCTGATAGCACTGTGACTGGAAATACGACACAATCGAGAGGAGGACGGCGTGGGGTTATTGTGCCAGCAAGATTTTGGCAAGACGCGAGTAACCGAGTTCAGAAGATACTTGATCCTGCTTCGCCCTTATCAAACAGTGCCTCGAAAAGAACAACTGGCTCTGCAAAAGTAGTTTTGGCAAAGAAGTTTCAAAATGATAGTCCCGTATCTTCACCGCGGGAAGTTTGTACCAATAGGGGACAATCGCCACTTCGAGGGACTACCAGAGCAGCCTCACCAAGCAAGGCCCTGACTTCGGCATCTGGTGCTCTGTCGAGGGGCATATATAGTCCATCAAGAGCCAGAAGTGGGATAGGGAGCTTAATAAATGACAACAATATGTGTAGTACGTCGTCCATGATAAGCTTTCCCATTGAATTGAGGAGAGGAAAGTTGGGAGAGCATCGAATGGCTGATGCGCATGACTTGAGAATGCTGTATAACCGGTTGTTGCAGTGGCGATTAGTTAATGCAAAGGCCGAGAATTCCCTGTTGGTGCAAAAACAGGAGGCAGAGGTACTAATTTGTTCCCAACTTTTTTACATAGGTAAAAGTTGAACCAGTTATAATTTTTATTAATTGTTTTAGAGTTATGTATCCCATATGCTAAGTCATACCATATCTGAGTTTTAGTTCAGTTGTATTGATTATGGAAATCTTGTAATAACTTAGTGCTAAATATAGTGAAAATAAGCATACTCTACTAGTTTGTTATAGAAAGAGCTTGATTTTACAGATAGCAACCAGTAAGGTGCAGTTAATATTGGGCTTTGTTCTGGCGTTCTAGGCCTAACCTGAGCAGGGGAGGAGAAGTAGTAGTCTTTGAGATTGTAAGGTAGGTTCCAGTCCTTATGTCACCAAACTGTAGAAAATACTTAATTGACAAATAATAATTTCTGTATAAAAAATGTTTTACACTACGTCATAGTTAATAGTTAGAAGTTGATTGAAATTCAGGTCACTCTTTCTTGTTTATTTGGTAATTGTTTATGGACGAATAATGCTATGCCATCAACTCATCTGTTATCTTCATACTTCATGTAAGGTTTTTTATACCCAAATGGCAGCAAGCTATTTAGAATATTCTCATTGATTTGTTTCCAACGTGCATCAATCATGGAAATGAAATTAAGGGCACAATGACAATATTTGGAGGGCATTAGAGGCTTTAGTCACAAAATTGGATTTTGCAATATGCCTATAATACTAATTAGGTGACTCGAACGTGA
>JAPKLW010000116.1:833865-874686 GCA_026898455.1 Plectranthus barbatus | reverse complement strand
GGATCCAGTGAGAAAACTCTTAACTTGAGAAAGTGAGAAAGATGCTTGATTGCATTCACGGCTTTGCTTGATTGTATTCAGGTCGTTGCTTGATTGTGCTTTAATTGTTGCTTGATTATTTTGTTGCTTGATTGCTTTTTAGTTGTTGCTTGATTCAATATCAACCATTGAATTTTTTAGATCTGAAGGACATGATTCATTCTTTTTTCTCACATGAGGATTTTTTTTTTACATGATCCCTCCTATATATATATTCTCACTGGATCCGCTCCATATATATATATATATATATATATATACTTTGTACTTAACAAAGCCTCCAATTTATATAATATATTTGTTAGTTCAAAACTAAAATAAATTATCTAGGCTCTGACTAATCGACTTCGGGCTAGCCAATCATATACTACTTAATTAATTGATTAACTCTGTAATTAACGAGAAACATTTAATACGAGTATAATTAAAAATAGTATAATTGAACTCTCATACATCTAAATTCAAACGGGATAATCTAAACATGTATAAACTAATTAAGAAGAATAAACCATAACTAATCACATCGATCAATGATTGATTGACTCGGATTAGCACTGATGCATGCCTCTTCCGCCCGATTAAGAGCAACCCTATACATATGAGCCCTGTGGTTGGTTGGGTGTTTTAACATTAAACATGCAACAAAAATATATAATGGTGTAGTTTAATTAAGAAATGGAAGAACGTGGAATTAATAAAATTATTATCTTTTTTTTTTCAATTAAAAAAGAATAGTAGAATGATGTTAGAGTAAATTAAGATGGGTTTCTTTTGTGATGATCGTGGCGATGAGTATGACATCAAAATTCCGACAGGATGGCCGCGAACTTCGTTCTTTGTCTTCACATTGCCTCAACCTAACTTATATTTATTCGAGTGATCTTATTGGTGAAATAACGATATAATAAATTAAGGGTTAAACTCTCTACAACTCTGGTTTAATTAATATTGTAACTTAATTCTATAAGTTTAAAAAAATGTGATATATATTAGGTTTATTAGTTATGACTTATCTTTTATTTTTTATTTTTTTTATTTTTCTTGTCTGAACTCTCGGTGTAGCTAGCATCAAAATTTTGATTTTGGATAATCAAATATGCTACTTGAATATTTTAAAAAAAAAATCTGAAAAATAATATTAACACGGACACCATTTTACTAGTTTATACCACATGCATATACAGAAACGGTGACATAGTATATATATATAGCAAGATTAAAGGGAAATGGATTAAGTAGAATCCAAATAATGTGTAAGAATTAGAAATTGAATTCAATTTCTAAGTTCAATAATTTGAACCGTTCAAGTTTAGTTATTTCTGAAAAAAGTTTTTCATGGTTAAAATAAAAAATCATTTTGTCGGGCTTTGTCTGTTTTTTAAATGTTCTTTACATAGTTCAAACTCTATTTATTTATTTTTGTTTAGTTTGAGCAGTATGCGTATATAGTTCAACCTAAAATGATTTAGGCAGGTTTTATCCATTAACCAAGTCCAAATCCATATAATTTACCCTAATTGGGGATTAATAAACCATATTTGGAATGGGTCTACCCATTTGGGTAGGATAAAACCCACCTAAACCGTTTAGGCCTGCCTAACGCAAGTTTTTGCCTTTTAAATTTGTTTATAGTAGTCACTAAAGAATTAAAGAAACTTATCTATGAAACCTTTAATTTCATGAATAAATGATCCCAAAAATGTCCGTGCATTTCCTCATGTTCTCCAAAGCACTCCTTACATTATCTCCAATTCGAGATACAAATGATTACTATATTTCACATGTGTTTAATATATTATGAGTTCGAAATATAATGAGAATATCTACGTGGGTGGGATTTAAATTTATATATATAAAAAAAAGCACTCCTATATATGTGTTGGAATTAGTAGTATATATAACATATAGTTATGCTATATATAAATGGAATATGGATTATTTGGTGATTGGCATGGGTACGTGTTTGGGAAGATTCATGTCCACCAAAATATTATTTTTTGTATATATGTGGTTAATTAATTAAGAGATTTTGGTGGAGATTATAAGAGAAACAGGTATAAGTGGGATATTTATATATTATTCCAATAATCTAGCTGTGAAATCTTAGTTAATAATTAATAATAAGAATAAGATTAATCCCTCTTCATCAAAACCCCCATTCAGATTAGATGAACCACCTTTTCTTCCGCCGTTCTTCCCGTTTCCATAAATGCATCGTACAATATTTTCTCATCTTTTTTTATTTATTATATAAATATGAATTGTAATTTCTGTTTTTATTAGAAATTATGAATGTGGAAATAATTATTAATTCATTTGAGGTTGCGTGTAATTTAATTGTTGGCATTGTATTTCCTCCTTTTGACAGCAGGATGGTAGATGAGTAAAAAATAATGTTGATATAAATTTGTTACGTGAATTAAGTTGGATTTAATTGGTAGTAAATTGTTTGGCCGAATCTTATTAATTATTATTATGGTGGGGACAATGAATTTACTAGCTAGGTTGGAAAAATCATGTACGTACATCTATTTGACTTTTCTTTGATGCTTTATATATGTTGTCGATCCTTACACTTTGAGTTATGATGATTGATTTAATTTGTCTCCAATTTCCAAACCAAAAGAAATACTTACAACTCAATTATAAAACGAAATGTAATCCCTCCGTTCCGATTATATAGTCCACTTTGATTTTGCACGTTTGTCAAAAATTATTTAATATTTAAACAAATTTCCGACATTACCCTTATTTAAAGCATTAATTAACCTCTCATTTTCATAATATTACATTTAATATTCTCATTTTCCAAGATTATTCGGGGATGTAATGGTAAATGACCATATAAAAACAATACCAAATATAGAAACTGGACTATATAATTGAAACACCCTAAAATAGTAACCCGGAGTATATAATCGGAACGGAGGGAGTAGTATATTCATAATTATCTCATATAATTGTTTACTTAGTACAAAAGAAATTTTAATATAAGTGTTGATGTTCGATTTGTGATGAGATAGGGACCTTTGGAACTTATAAAAAAATAGGAAAAAAATAGTTAAAGAAGGATGAAATAATGCGATTTTATTATGAATAATGAAGTGTGAATCGTGAATTTAAAGAATACAAGTGTAATAGAGGTGAAAAATGTGGTAAAAATGACCTATCGACTCCCTTTTTATAATTCAAGAGAAGCCGTTAGAACCCTAGAGAATTTAGGGAGTAGTTCCGATTTTCTCGGAGGTCGTGGCTGGAGGTTGACGTCTGCGTTCTTTCTGGAGGGTGTTCAGCTAGGGTCCCTCAACGGACCTCTGAATTATTTGCGATCGGATCCTTATTAGTTTGACCTCTCCCCAGTGGGTTGTGTGGTGAACTCCGTGACAGTTCCTATTTCTTCGAAAGTGGTTACGGGGGTTGGCGGTTGCGTTCTTTTCGGAGGTTATTGACTTATTGGACTAGGGTCCCTCAACGGACCTCCGAATTATCTGCGTTCGGACCCTTATCTGTTTGACATCTCCCCAGTAGGTGATGCGAGGAACCCGGGGGTAGTTCTGATTCTTTTGGTGGCAGTTGGGTTTGAGTCCTCAACGATCTTCCGAGTTACGTATGGCCTGGTACTTGCCTTCCCGATCTTCTAGGTAGGTTGTAAGAGCTGGTTCCGTAGTTCCTTGCTAGGAGTAGATTGTGTTCCCTTTGGATGATGGGCAGGTCGTGGAGGTCTTCAGTAGGACCCTTGTTGGTAGGTCGCGATCTGTGGTTCTGGATCGTGTACTTCGGGAGCTGGACCTTGCTGGTAGTTCGTCACCCTTTGGGGGCCGACTGATGTCATCATCCAAAGGTCGTGTAGCTCCTTTGGGTACGTCCCCTTGGGTCGTGGTCTAGTGTGTTGGGCTTGGGCCTGGTTGAGTTCACTGCTTGGAGGTCGTAAAGCTTGTTTGAGTGCGTCCTCTTTGGCCGTTGTCATCCTAACTGGACCTGAATCTAATTTTTTTTAGCTCAATTATTTTTGACCCAACAATAAGTAATATTTTCTGAATCTTGATCATGAATTAACCATAAGTTTGTTAATATATAAGCATAATAAAAATAAATAATCACAAAAAACAAATTGAATAAAAAAATAATAAGATGATAAGTAGGAATCTTCTTAGCAATCCGCAATCACATTTCACTTCCCACTGCACGATCGCCATGGAAGAAGCCCCAGATAGGAAATTCTGTTAATTAAAAATTATTGGGAATAATATCTAATATATGATTGGATTAAAAAATAAAACCCAAAAATCAGATATTGTTCTGTGCTGGAGTAATTCTTGTGGGTTTAATTTGGCCGGCTCTGCACGACTTGTGGTTTAGACTACCTTAATTATAAATAAATTAATCATCAATTATTACCAAGATTGACAGCTAATCTTTGTCTCATCAAATTCAAGCCACCAGATTTCCGACACGCGTATTCACCGCATCCTTAACATCTTTAATTAATTACCATTAGGAAATGGATTATGTAATTAAGTAATTAGTGATAATTTTTTTCAAATTCTTCTACTTGCCTATTTCTATAGGTTAGCTTCATTTAATATGATAAAGATTGGTTTAAGCTTTCCATCCAATAATTTTTATTTTATTTTGTTTTTAATAAAAATACATTTATTTAAACTCACACACTTAGATGTTCCCGGGAAAGTTCAAACTTGTAACATTTTGATCCATGTAAAATCTACTATGTTAGCAATTTTTGGTTTATTTGATGTGTAGTTGGTTTGGCATCAGATTCTTTGTAGTTAAAAAATATAGAATTTCTTATTTGTTAATATTTATATATTTAGAATATGAAGAAATAGAAACTAAACTAATAAGTATGTAGCCTACTAAATTTTTGTCAAAAATTTACATCCATGTTAGTAAAAACACAGACACAGTCACAGGGGGAAAAAAAAATCAAGTAAAAGTTAATTCAAGTTGAAAACCGATTTCAATCATTGGTACAAACAGTTGAGATTCTAATTAAAGAAAATACAGTAGTAATTTTATAATGTTCATCAATTTTGAAAAAAGAAACTCAGTTTTGCTAAAAAGTATTTTATTGGAATAAGAAATATTAAAAAAAAATGATACTCCCCAATTCAAAAGAATTGTTTTAGTACGGGCAATAATGTAAATAAAATTCACTTGTGAGTTGTGATAGTGACGCCATTTGACGTTTAAACATTAATTAATTTAGTTAATTGTTTATTTCCTCCAATGACTGACTCGTCTCCACAATTAAATTAAGAGCTGGAGCTCCAGTCTAAAGCCCATAATTATGAATAATTATTTATTAGTCCTGCTACTAAAACAATATTATCTTTTTTTCCTACCAACTTTATTTATAAAAATAGTTCTGCTCAATTAGTACGGTATATAATTATGAACATCATTTATATATTATTCCACAAAATTCGACAGTCTTCAACAGCTAATTCTAAAATACAGTTTTTAATTCTTAAACAAAAATTATTTTATTTAAATGTAAAATTACATTAACATGCATAGAGAGACAACCACAAACGGTAGAGTGATATAAGACATTTTTGTGAGATATTTATAAGATTTTTATACGTACGAATAGTGTATTTCTTCTTAGCAGATATATTCGGCAATACATTATTTATTATGCTAAGATACATCATTTATTAAATGATATATTGTTGGTCCCGAGATCAGAATTCTAATTCGCATGACAGAGTAAATAAAATAGTAAATGCACAAGAATTTATAGAGGTTTGGACACAAGAGCCCTACGTCTTCTCTTCAGACCTTAAGTCTGAAATACACTAGGTTTTAGAATATTAAGGTTCTCACAATCTATTGCCAACTGATGAATGACAATGTCCATCAGTCCACTCGCTCACTTGTCCAGATCGTTACCGTCTCTGGAAATTTGGGAACTTTAAGGTTCTTCCCTAAACCGTCAACCGGTTTGGCCATATGCTCGTGAGAATCACAACTTGGATAAAAGTTTTGACTGTTGTGTTCTTACTTGGAGAGTAAGAACGCCAAAGAAATAACTTGTGCTTAGATAGCAACACGTTTCATGTCCAAGATGACACACGAAAAGCTATGTAATAGTCTCGTATGTAGAAAGCTTAGAGCACTTTTGAATGTTCGGTAGAGAAGTTCCAGCAGATTTTAAAGTTGTTCGAGAGTCTGGAACTCTTCTACTTATGTCACTTTGTCTATTTATAAACAAGGTATGAGAGGTTTGAATTTATAGTCGTTGAGAGACATTTTGGATGAAGTCCAATCGACGCTTCTCTTTTGCGAAGGATTGGTTGCTTTTGTAGAAAGTCTGCATCTGCTCCTGCTTCTCTGACACAGGATGTCGTCGAC
Source organism: Plectranthus barbatus (assembly GCA_026898455.1). Lineage (NCBI taxonomy): Eukaryota > Viridiplantae > Streptophyta > Magnoliopsida > Lamiales > Lamiaceae > Plectranthus > Plectranthus barbatus. The sequence continues at coordinate 868,272 of JAPKLW010000116.1, read as the reverse complement.
ATTGTACTGTGTGTCAAAACGGCTCATCAAGTTAGTACGAGAAATCGAAACTGATCCAAAATCAAGATCTTCAGACTTTAAGTAATCTTCATAATTCCTACTGACTTGTTCTTTGTGTCTTTGTGTTCGAGAATGATAGGCATGAGTGAAATTGGTCACTTTGCTGGTGGCATTTGCCAGTTTTCTTCATGCGAAATCTCCAAACTGATATTAAGGATCAATTTCGTCTATTATCTTCCGAGATCAAATTGGAGGATTTTCAATTTGTTTTGATATAAACTCTATTACAGCTAAATTAATACCATAATATAAGACATTACATCAATCAATATTTTGGATGAATATAATGCATATTCAATTTCCGATATATAAAAAGTAATAGAACACTATCTTTTTGTGATTAGGAAAATCAAATTAATAGAAGTGGAATCAATTAGAAATTAAGGCTTGAGGTTTCATGCAGTTCAGGTATAGTGAAAACTTTCTTTAAATGAATTTACCCAACTTTGACATCTTGAAAATTATTTAACTAATTAAATTTCAGTATGACTTTTATTAAAATACGTTATTAATATTGACTTTAGGCATTAATTTCAGTAAAATAAAATACTTCTGAAAAAAAAACATATATTAATATGTATGTACATATAGTCAAATTAAGCTACAAATATTTAACTGACATATCTCTATTCCAGCATAAGGATGCATGCATCATTACCTAAAGATTGCATAAATGATTAAATTCATATTTCTCTAGAGTCTAGGGTAAAGTAAATCCTTAGTTATAACTTCAACTCAAAAATATAATTCACATAAAATTATTTGATCATTATAATACAACAATTCTTTATATTGATAGTACATTAGTAGTTGGGGTTTCAAATGGACCAACGGAGTTTATAAATATGTTAAATACGATTAATTATATACAACATGATAGGAGCAAATACAGACTCGAAAAATTGTGGAAGCTCGACTATATTATAGGATAGTACCCTATAATTGCCGACCCCCTAGTCATATACTGCCTCCATCGCTGCGCGTAATCACAAAATACTCCATATTAGTGTTTTCAAATATATTATCATTGTATTATTATTAGTTTAGGATTTAAGCCATCAACGCATCAACATCACCAGCAAAGAGAACTATTTAAGTGGTACAAGAAAGATATAAGTAATTGAATATAATTATGAAAGAGTTGAATTTTTTCCATATGGACTTCTCAATTTGAACTCAAATTGGGATATTTTTTGCCGACACAATTAAAAGTCAGAATGGTGTGGGAAAATAATAAAGAATATTAGAAAAACCATTTAATAGTCTGTTATCGACATAGAGTGTTGCTGGTTCAAATGTTTGAAAACAAATCATGATTTCCATATTAGAATTAAATCTATCATATATTATTTTTTAATAATACTAAGATTTTATCATCTAAGATTATTTTACTAAGTGTCAGCTTCTGATATATTGTATTTAATTGAAAGACATGTTGGTCGAAACAAATGTATAATTTTCAAAAATTTATATGAGACCGTATTTTTATATAAGACGATGAGATATAAATATATTCTAATCGGAATGTGTTTATACTATACGTGCATTCTAATCAAAATGCTTTCAGTTCAAACTTATATTATGTCATTCTTACAAATGTTTATTTCGATCAAAATTCTCTCAATATCTTACTGTCTCACAAAATCAGACGTATCACACAAGCCTCACCCTCTATGATAAATTCAGCTTTTCATTTACTTATATTTTTATTATTTGGTTTACTTAGATCATGATATATCCTTCTTCCTTCTCCATTGCAATTCCACCTTCTACACAATTTTCTTGCATTTTCTTCAGTGTAAAGCAGTTCTTGAAAAAAATAATCTGAATCGCTTCATTATCATATCTAATAAGCGAATTCTACACCTCTGAAGATACAAATCTTCTCCAATAGCATTACAGAGCATGCATGGCTTACAGAAAGATATTACTACCTAAAGTTTTTTATGAAGAGCGACTCCGTAGCAGAAGCGACACAGTCGATGACTCGATGCACGATCTTCTCGTCCTAGGCATCAACGAGACCAACCCTATAGTAGCCGGCATTGAAGCCCTGCAGATGAACAACAAACTCAAGACTAATGTGCATATATTCTGAATTGTAGCCTCAAAGAAGTTGCCATAGGAACATTCAGTGTATACGAGGCCAAGATGATAATGTAGAATCAAAAGAATCTTAAAGTGAATCTGAAAGTAGGTAAATGAACAAGTCTATTACAAATAAAATCCCATTTTTGTGTAATGCTGATTTCCTTGGTGTCGCGGGGGAGAGGGTGAGACGGTAAAGGAAGAGTTGAAGAAAATGAACCTGGGATATCCTTCGCTGCTTGTTTAGAAACTGCGTCCTAGCCTTGTTCAGAGAAGAGTTGGGTGACTTGTACATCCTCTGTCAAGTTTTTTAGAGAACAAATTGAGTAATAACAGACTTTACACGAGTCGAGTGACATGGAAAATCAAACGTAGTGTTTATTTTATCGTTTGTTGAAAATAAAACAGAATAAGCGCAGCCATTTTCTAAGTTCATCTAGAGCAGATGATACAGAACTACAGTAGGCCTTAGAATGAGGCGAATAAGAAACTGACATTTTTCACTTTGCTGTTATCTACACACCTTTTCAACTGCAGACATGTGATGGCCAGCCCCCAGAAGCTTTTTCTCTGGAGTGAAATCGAAGACATCATGAAGAAATGGATTCTCCTGTCAAACAAGAAAAAACAAAATTGATGAAGGCGTCTAAGTTGAAGGCTTATTACACCACAGCCTGTTGTTTGAAGCTTGACATCTTACATGCATGTGCTTCACAAATCCTCCACCGAGAAAATGCTTCAGGAAGTTCAGCTATTGAGAAAAACTGAAGGCATCAGAAACTAAAGAGTTTTACAAGTAAAAAAACTGTAACAGAAAAAAGAAAGACCTGTATCATTCGAGACCAGGAGCTTGTGGTTAATAACTCCCCACCAATCTTCGTCGAAGTTTCTGGGGTGAAACCATTCTGATATTCACATCAATGAAGTTTATCAATTTAGTAAGAGTGCTAATTAGAGTGATCCAACAACAATGTACATATAAATACCTCGAGAAAATCCACGATATCGTGAAATGTGTTTCTCTGGTTTATCAGATCTTTCTTTGCAGAACCTCTACCACCAGCCTCAGCAGAGAGATCTTTCATTTGGTTAATGATTTTAGTCTTTAAACCATTTATGTACATTATTTTCCGAGAATCATTCCCTTCACTATACGTATGACCAGAGACTTTCGACTGTCCACAGAATTTCTCTAGGCTCCCTATCTCAAAAATTAAAGCAAGTGCTTCACCAGCGGCAATGCGTCCACACCTGTCATTCTTGTCCAACATAGTGGAAAAGAAGGACATGGAACTGAGATATTTCCAGAAAACATCAGCACTCTCACTAGGCATGCACACTCAGTCTCACAGAATAAATAGAAATATCTACCTAAAAGATAACCAAAAATATATATATTATGGTTGACAAATACTAACTCTTGCCAGGTTCGAGGGTTGAGTGTCTTTCCATTCATTGTAGTAAGAAGAAAAGCCCATGAAGAGATCACCATATTTAATATTTCTGCTGGAGGTTTAGCAGCAGAAACCTGCAATAAAAAGATACACATACCAGAGTTGATCATCCAAAAATCAGAAGTACTAAATAACCAGCCTCAGAGAAACAACATTGCTAACATGAATAAACAGGCCTGGTTATTATGCAAGTATCAGAGAAAGTATATTATAATGCAGGTGATAAATTTAGATGCATACATTGGAACCAAGTTTTGGATGAGCTACTTGCCACATGATTTGCATTGATTCCTCAGTGTGCTCAGGTTCTTCTCCACCAACAAAAGTAATAACAGCCAAACATGCAAGCAACTATATTCCCAGAGAGGGAAAAAAAAAGAGAGAGAGAGAGAGAGAGAGAGAAGCGCTCCATTTGTCAGGTAAATTGAATGCAATCAAATGAAACCAGAACTGCATGTGATATTTCACGTACTGATGATATTTTAGACGTTTCGAGAGTTGACTTAAGAGCTTCTGATATAGGAGACACCGATTCTTCCCAGATCTCTTGAGCTTTCTCCCCAGGACCAGCAGTCAGTGATAGAAGCCCTATATTGCATAACAAATGACTTAGACTGATGGTCAAACATTAAAAAAAACAGCTAATCATATGAAGGGTTGAGCAAAACCTATCACATGGGAAGCCAAGGAGACCTCCTTTGGAGAACCCTTTTTTATTGAATGTAAGCACTGATGCAACAATGTAGAACAACTAGAAGGAGAAAACAATAACAGTCATGAACCCATGAAGTGCATTCATAAGACACAAAAAAGGCTTAAAACGATTAATTAGGCAAAAAAAATTGGGTGATAGTTAGTAGAATCAAAAATTTAAACCTATATAATATACTACATATAGGGTTTACGTATAAGGTAACTTTGAAATTTCACCAGAGTCCCCCAGCCCGTTCCTCCAAACACACACACCAGATGAAAGTAGGGAAGAAATATTAATGAATTCAGAAACATCGGCAACTTGGTTGTTGAATTTATCATATAGTGATCGGGTCAATACATTAATGCTTCCTTTGGGAGATTGTTATGCCATACAACAAAGTAAGAACTAATATATAAGTAAGAAAAGGATCACAAGCACAAATTATAATTTGACTACAAATATTATGACCATAAGGAGTTCGTTAAATTGTTATTTTATATGGATCCATAACCAAGGTCTTTCCATCCAAACTCCCTAATGTTGTTCCATAAGATCAAAGGAGGCAAACTTAGAATAAAATCCATCCATTGAACAGAAGCTGTGCGTACTTCTTTTCAGTGAACTCATGTTGTATGCCATTGTTGAAGGCATCAATAATTGATGCCAAAGCAATTTCTCGAGTTGACCCCCTGTAAGAAAACAATCGCTTTAACAATATATTTTGTGTTTCCATTAAATAAACACGAGAGAGATTTTCATTCAATATATTTAGTTGTATAGACTATAGGCCACCTCCAAGATTGTAAAGCAATGGGAATTCAATGTTGATTATCATCAATGCAGACCGAGAAGCCATAGTTAAGTTACCTCTTCTCATACAAAGCATCCAAGCATTGATCAAGGAAAGACTCTCTATCAACCTGCACTTCCTCCAAACCAGAGAACACGGCGTTGTTGAAGTGCCTAGTAGGTGATGATAAGCTCAAACTAGCTAGATCATCTGAATCCAGCATTGCAGCATTCTTTTTTTGGGAATTTCCTAGTGTTTTCATGCACAATGACTTATTAGCATACTTAAATTTTAAAATTGAATATGGAGTAATTTCAGGAAATCAGAAAATTACAAAATCTCAAGGTTAACAGTTAGAAAGTGAAGAAAGGGGCTTGGTAATAGAAGGAAGCATCAAAGAAGTTGCACAGTTTTTCAAGAAAATTGAATAAATATTGATTTTGTGTTCAGTAAAAGTATACAATCTTCAAGATAGACAAAACAATCAATCCTGACCTAATAGCAAAATTCAGAAGAATTTCGTAATTAAATCTGAACGCTTTCAAATCCAAATCTCCAAAATTTCAAAAAATACGCACATCATAAATCAACCCGAATTTCCTACTTCAATTAAACCAAGCGCATATAACATCGAAAACAACTATTGAAAAAAAATTCACAACCATTATGCATTCCGCAATAAGTATCCATTATAAACAAAATTAACGCACACCGTAAAGATTCCAATGTTTTGTTCTTCAAAAGCCCATAATTTATTGCGCACACATACTGAAAATTCTGAATCACATACTATGTGATGCACTTACTTCTACCCATGATCGAGGCTCAATTACTCCAATCAATGTCAGAATACAGAAAACTGAATAGAATATTGACTGATTGGAGAATCATGAACAAAATCTAGGGGAGACGGAGAATCTGCAATGTAAATTATGGATTCTAGCTTGGTGCAGTTGGAAAACAATGTCTCCATCAAGATATTTGGGAATTTTAGGAGAACAATGAGATTCTTGCGGTAAAATTTGTGGTATTCTGACGTTGTAAAAAATAATTCAAAATTCACAAAAAGAAATTCATTAATAATAATAATGCAATCAGCCACTATACTATTTGTTTATTAAAAGTGTATTTATAGCACTGAAACATTATAATCTTTAAATTCGTAGCACATTGATATTCTCATTCATTTTGAGGGATGGAAAATCTGATCTCAACTGCAAATTTGAATTTATATATAACATCCACCTCTACAAATTAATTCTTACTTTAAAATCTTGGAAATATCGAATTTATTACTCCCTCTGTCCCGGGTCTCTTGAGATATTAGACCGGGCACGGAGGTTAAGAAAAAATGATTAGAAGAGTTAGTGGGGTAGGATTAGTAGATTAATGATTTGGAGAGATAGTGGAATATGAGATATATGGGGTAGGAGTAGAGTAGGTTTAGTGGGTAATTAATTAATAAAAACTTTCCAAAAAAGAAAATGTTGCAAGTGTTCTGGGACAGACCAAAAAGGAAAACGTTGCAAGTGTCCTGGGATGGAGGGACTACAAATCATGATGTATGTGCATGATGCTTATGTTATGTGTCACCCCATGCATGTATAGTAGGATAGAATAGTGCATAATGAATGTAAGATTTGGACATTGGTTTTTAAGTAAAATATATCGATTCTGAAATATTTTATTAAAAAATATTTTAATATAAAAAATTTCTGGTGGTTTCGATAAAATACAAAATTTGGTCAAAGAAAGAATAATTAAAAATCAATTCGAGTGGGAGAAAACTGGGAAGGGAGCCAACATATAACATAATAAAAAACAAATTAAGAAACCCACACCTGAACAAGTGATTAAATTAGACAACAATTTATAAAAAAAATTAAGTTGGTTTTTAATTTAGACATTACAAGAGCAACTAGGAGATAATTAATTATAACCCCTATTAATGCTCATGATTAATTGATAGATAATTATTAATTAAGACATGCATGAATTATGTTTTAGTTTCCGCCATTGATGTCACCAAAGAAGCTTCTTCTCAAAAAACTCATCTCATCATCGACCGTCCCAACCGCGAAATACGATGTGGAGGCGCCGGAATCAGCATTGCCGAGAGGAAGATCCATCGCAGTCTGGTCGCCATTGGTTGTCGGTGGAGCAACGGTGGTGGTGGCGGCTGGCGGCGGAGTTCCGTTGTTGAAAAACTTCATCTTGATGTAGTTTTCCAAGAGATTGGATTGATAGAGATTACGCAGGTTGGCAGGCCTCTTGATTCTTTTCTTGGAAGTTTGCCTTCTCTTGATGGAGTTCCAATGGTTTTTCACCGCATTTTCGCTTCGCCCGGGAATGTATTTCGCTATCTCCGACCACCGGTTTCCGAATCTCAGGTGCCCGGCGATTATCAGCGCTTCTTCTTCGTCGCTCCAAACCACATTTTTCTGAAATTAAATGTTCGTACAAAATTAAACTAATTAGTAATAGTATATAAGAACTCTATGCATGAATATAATAAAGGCTTTTTTTTAATAATTTAGGTTAACTCCAACAACTTTTGCTGATGGAAACATGAAATTCAGTGCCAGCCTACATGCATATTGACGAAAACCCTAAATATTTGAAACCAACTCTTTTGGGAAACAAATATTTATGGCGATAAATGCCACAGATTATCAGATAGCAACAAAATTTCTAGTAAAGTAGCATCATATATACAATTCAAGACTCATCTATGCATCATCATTCAACCTCTAACAAATTAAAAGAAATAAATGATTCAAAAAATAATCAAGAAGAGTGAAAAGCAAGGGTGAATTGAAACAAGAACCCTAATGTTGGGGCGCAGATTGTTGTGCCATCGCTCTCGACACTGTTTCCCGATTCTTCTACCCATGTGTTCTGCAACTGAGGCCCATTTTCTCAATCCAATGCGGTTCACCAAGTTGATGAGTTTTCTGCATGAATTCCAATTCAAATCAAAAAATGAAAAAAAATCCTTTTTTATTACTTCAACCATTAATCCATATATGTATATATATATATATATACCTGTCTTCATGAATAGTCCAAGGGCCTTTGTACCATGTGTCTTTCTTCTTCGTTTTGTTTCGACCCGATCGCTTGCCTGAAATAATCGGTTGCTCAACACCTGCAATATTCGAGTTGAGGTTTTGAGGAATATCGTCATCACCACCACGGTTTGATTGAGGTGGAGGAGAAGTGATGGTGTCTGAATCTTTGTGGAGAGCAGTGTTGCAAGTTTGAGGACTCAACAAATCATCAAGTGAGGTTAATGGAGGTGGTGGTTGAAGCCAAAAATTGGAACTGCTTTCGAGAATTCCATAGAGGGGAGCTAGCTCTAATTCACTTTCCATGGCAGACTCACAAGCAACAATGGTGGAAGAAAGAATTGAGGGTGAGCTCACTACACTTGTAGCGAGCTGCATGCAATCCCAACCGTTGATGTTGGAAGATCCAACGGCGGAGGATTATGAGCATCACTCAAGAATTTATGGACTCCGTTTTGGACAAATGTGCAATTAAAAAAAAGAGGTTATTATTATGTCTTTATTATAATATGTGATCACATATATTTCTACATAATCAAAACACATTGGCAAAAATTTGTGAGATGGCGGTTAGAATATATTGTTCAATACATTATTTATTATATTGAAATATATTATGTATATTATAATATTATAAATATCTCACAAAATAACATTTAGAAAATATAATTCACTCAAACATATTTTCCAACCAACTCCAAAACTACTTCATATATACATTTATTGGGAAAGCTAAACTATTTCATTTCATCATATGGATAAAAGTTTATTTGTAGAATATAAATAACAACAATTGTACCAGATTTATGAGGGATAATTAACATTAGATCTCATTCACACACACATATATATAACATATATGAGCACGTACATGCATGCATGTACAAATTAGTTTGAATTGTCAAATAGTGGGGATTGTATAGGCACAAAACTTGGAATATATGTATAGTAGAGTTAAGACTTGCTTTTTTATGGTTACAACCGCTCGTGCAAGTACAAAATTATCGTCAAAGGGAACCTTGAAAACAGAGAAGAAATCAATTTGGTTGGTGAAGTTAAAATATTACTCCCTCCGTCCCACGAAATTAGTCCCATTTGTCTTTTTTGTCCGTCCCATCTAATTGTCTCATTTCCTAAAATGGCAAACTTTTTTACACTCATCAATAAAATATTAATTCCACTACACTCACTAACATTGGTTATCGTGCCAAAACCAAATGGGACTAATTACATGGGACGGAGGGAGTACAATATTTTGGAAAAGAGCCATCATGTCATCATCATCATCATCATCATCCTCATCCCATGCCTTTTTTTTTATAACTCTCAGCTGCATGCAAAAACATCTATTCACACAATTAAGTTTTTTAAATTCTTACGCTGGATTGTTGATGTAGAAACGCATAAGCTTGGCTATCTGCCTTTCTGTTTCTGAGTCCTTCATTTGTCTCTCACTATACTTTGGGAATATATATATATTTGTGAATCAAGAATCTTGAAATGATAACGAAATTTAATTTATTTAATTATTAACATATTAAGAAATGAGGTGGGTGTGGAAGTACAAATTAAGAATTAACTCCAACGATTTTTAATTTCTTTCATGGAAACACCAAATTCAGGGGGAGCTCCCTGCCAAATTGTGATGCTTTATCAGTTAATTAAAGAGTACTTTTGTAATTTCTCAAAAAAAAAAAAAAAAAAAAGTACTTATGTATGTGAAAACCCTCAAAGCTAAATATTGGTCCACCGCCCAAATCTAGAGCATTTCACAAGTTCTTGGACGGAGTTCGCTTTCTGCATGCCTAAATCCTAATTCAAATTGTTTTTTTCTACCCAGATGGTGAAGCGATATTTGTCAATCACAGTCGAGAAACATCACACAGATAATAATAATAATAATACCTCCGTCCCAGGACAGTCGCAACGTTTTCCTTTTAGGTCCGTTCAAGAACACTTGCAACGTTTCCTATTTTGAAAAAATTTTATTAATTAATTATCCACTAAACCTACTCTACTCCTACCCCACTATCTCTCATACTCCACTATCTCTCCTAATTATTAACCTACTAATCTAACCTCACTAACTTCTCTAATCCCTTTTTCTTAACCTCCGTGCCGGGTCAAACATCTTAAGAGACCCGGGACGGAGGGAGTAATAATAATAATCAAGGAACATCACTGAATATTCTTTCAGAAAAAATTGACAAAAATGAGCAACGCTCATCACTGAAAATATTTCACCAAATTTAATATTAGAAAGCACAGTAAATGATGCGCACAAAAATTGTCATCGTTCGTTACGCTAAACTAGTTCTAAAATTATAAGCAGACAATCAAGGTACAAAGCATTCCACATTACACGTTCCTAGTTTTCATGATGCTTTGTCCCCAAAAATACAGATGCATCTGATTAAGCAACGGTTCAGCCATATAACCGGCCGGTTTTACCTTGATCCGACTGGGATCAATTTTATGGCAGCTGCAATAGGCATAACCAGAAACCCAATCAAAATACTTGCTAGCCACTGCTGCCATGTGAGAGGATGCGTGTTAGCAAAAGTGCCCAGGAATTCGACGATAATGGCTTGGAAGAAGACTGTCGAGCTCAGTACAGCCACAAACACATAATTGTCGAGTATGCCTTTGAACACATTTATCTTCTCCATTTCCCTAGAGTTTATCTCATTGAAAGCCTGCATCACAAATAAGCTTGTTGTTGTCATTTCCTCGGAAGAAGATGTTCCAGTTGATTAGTTGATCATTATGATTGTATATTGTAAAGATTACCTGACAGAAAACAAATGAGTTGAATATGATTGTGTTAAGAATCAAGTCTGAATTGTCTCCATGAAGGTGGAATACTGCCTTTCCGGCCGTTTGAAGGTACCAAATGACAACAAATTGGTAAATAGACTGCCCGAGGATATTCCTCCACATGACGTTGCTGATGAAATTGCCTTTCCGGCCGACCGGTGTTCTCTTCATTAAGTCGTCCGTGGGAGGTTCGGTGGCTAGTGCAAGTGCTCCAAGTGTGTCCATAATCATGTTCACCCACAAAAGCTGGACCGCAGTGAGAGGTGTATTGCCTGAAAGTGTGAGACCACAGCAAAAAATTGTTATCAAATGAGTGGGGGAACTGCTGTACTTAAATAATGAACCTCTAGCTATTAGATGATTTTCTACAATATTTATATGGTCTCTTTCACGGAAAGTTTATTTATTTTCTAAGCTGACAGAAATAACTAATTTACAGAACTATACGCATGAAATAATCTTCTGAAAGAGAGAGCTAAAAAATTGACTATGTTGTGTTTACCTGTCAAGCAAGCTGAAGAAAAGTTGACAATCAGTGCCACAACATTAACCGTGAGCTGAAATTGGACAAACTTTTGGATGTTCACATATACAGAGCGGCCCCATTTTGCGACAGTAACAATGGTGGAGAAATTATCATCCAAAATTATAACATCAGCACTCTCCTTGGCTACCTGGAAAATATAAACCAAGCAGCAAATATATAGAGTTTCATTACTCAGGATTAATATGCAGCTGCCGAATGCTGGTCTGATCAAGAAAAGGAAGACAAAACAATGTGCTTCATAGAAGGCCTTTGTCTTCTAATTATTACCAAGTTGGCAAGAAAGAAAATATGTCAAAACTGAAGAAGAGAATGTAAGAATCTAACTCTTTAATGGGATGTTGATACATCTAAATCCTTATTCAGCATAACGAAATGAATATACTCCCAACTCTAGAAAAAGTAAAGTTGATTAAAAGGCATGATTTGTATTAAATGCGCAAGTGTCGACTTCTGCATATAATAATCATGGTAAAATTTAACAAAGTTTTGCATCATAATGCTAGTCGTATGAAGCTGGATTTGTCTTCACAGGTAACCTTAAAACAGGTACTACATCATATTGTGCTCATGTTTGTTTACGCACCCTAAATGATTAGAAGCAGCTCATCAAGTGGATGTCTCCCACTAACTCTTTTAGAAGTCATAAACTTGAATTTCATTTGGAAACTTAAGATCAAATCAATTTCACAAAGCAGTCATAAAATAATAGTAGAAAATTATTCAAGGATATCATGACCTCTAGAACATAGGACATAATCCCATTAGTAGACAAAATTATTACCTCGGTTCCAGCAATCCCCATTGCAAGGCCAATATCTGCTTCATGAAGTGCTGGAGCATCATTTGTCCCGTCTCCAGTCACTGCAACAACCTCCTGAAATGTGGACCGCAGATGCCTCACAAGGGTATGCTTATCCATTGGTGATGAACGAGCCATTACCTTTAGAAGAAAAGCATAGATTAGATATCATTTAGTAGATGATAAACTGGGACTGTAATCAGTATAGTTTTATTTCAAGATTAATAATGAAATCATTAATTTAGCCAGCTTGTGGGTTATATTCAAGGCTCACAAGCTCGCCAAAGCTGAAAGTCTATGAAAAAGATGGTCACCCGTCAATATAACAAGATCATCACATTACTCATGAAACATAAGAATAAAGAGCATGATTCTAGATGTGGGAGTACCTGTAGTTTAGGGATGATATCCTGTAATTCCTCATCACTCTTCCCTCGGAAAACAGGGCCTTCAATTGCAATACCATCATCAGTCAATATTCCACATTCTCTAGCTATGGCTTTAGCTGTGTTAATGTTGTCTCCTGTGACCATCCGTACTGTAATTCCAGCTGACCTACAAATTGCAACAGACTCCTTGACTCCAGGACGAACTGGATCTTTGATGCCCACAATGCCTATCAATGTGTAACCCTCAAATGGAATAGGATTTTCAGCCGAGTAATCACCTTCAATATCCTTATAGGCAAGGCACAGAGTTCGCAGAGCTTCATTAGCAAACTGTTCGATTGTGTCCTTCATATGATTAATTGATCTTTCATCTAGATGGACAACCTCTCCATCAGAATTCAAGGTCTTGTCACAAGCAGCCAAAATAATCTCAGACGCACCTTTGCAATGTGCCTGAAAACAACCTCCAGGTAACTCCATAACTATACCCATCCGCTTCTTCTCCGAATTAAATGGCTCGACTTTAACGAGCTTTGCTGCCTTTCTTTCTGCTTGGTAATCTCCTCCAAGGAAGAGACCAAAGTCAAGAAGCGCAGCTTCAGTGGGTGTGCCAAGGACTTCAATTTTCCCATCTTTGGTCATGACAATATCTCCTCCAGTGTTGTTGAATATTGACTTCTGAATCATTTTAACAACGGAATCTGGAATGTCTGAGCAGAATGTAGAACTCTTCATAGAGCTACTAATTTCTTTAATTTTTCCACAAAAGCACGCCTTTACAACTGTCATATGATTGGTAGTTAGAGTCCCTGTCTTGTCACTACAAATAGTTGTGGCAGATCCCATAGTTTCACAAGCTGCTAAATGACGGACAAGGGCCTTGTCATTCATCATCTTTTTCATTGCAAATGCAAGGCTCAAGGTAACAGCTAATGGCAACCCCTCAGGGACAGCAACCACAACAATTGTGACGGCAATGGCAAAGTATTCCAGCATTTCCAGAGCCTCGTCTGCAGACCAGCTCCATATAGAACCTTGAATCATCTTCTTGGTAAACAGCCCTTGCACAAGAACAGCAAAGGTGATAACAGCAAAAAAGAGGCCTATTTTTCCAATTATGGTTGCGACTCCATTCAGTTTAACTTGCAAAGGGGTTTCATCATCGCCACCTTCACAAAGTGTAGCCATCAACTTGCCCCATTGAGTTCTCATCCCAACAGTAGTAACAAGCATCTTGCAGGATCCATCCTGCACTTTTGTTCCGGATAGAAGAAATGGATTCTGAGCGGATACATTAACTGGTTCACTCTCTCCGGTTAAACTAGATTCATTGATTAGCAATGAATAACCTGAAACAAAGAGTCCATCAGCCGGGACCTGATCCCCAATAGCAAGATGAACTATGTCACCTGACAGTAAATCAAAAATTGAAATCTTTTGTCTGTAGCCATTTCTAGTAACCTGAACAGTGATTTTTTTCTTTTCCTTGTCCAAATCCTTGAATTGTAATGACTGTTTATAGTCACTTGTAGCAGTGACAAATACAACAAGAAGAATACTGGCTACAATGCCAAGTCCATCATGAGCACCCTTTGGCCATCCTTCTGTAGCAATTCCAACAATCAGAGAGACCAGGGCACAAACAGCAAGTATCATGAGGGTAGTATCTTGCAGGGCTTCCCATACAAAAATCCAAAAGCCCTTGGCTGGGCTCTCTACAAACTTATTAACTCCGAAAACTTCTCTTCTACGACTAAGCGCCTCCTCAGAAATATTAATCCCACTAGTAAGCGAAGTTGAAAGCTTTTCTGCCACCCCCTCAACACCACCATGAACTTTCAACTTCCTTACATTATGACCTTCAACAATGGACCCTAATTCATCCGCATCTATTTCAAAACCTGCTCCCTTGACTGCCTCGGGCACATTATAACTTATACCTGGGGATGTTTAGAATAAAATCAGGATAGGCAATAGAGGGAAATGACATCATGTCGTAAGCAGTTTAAAATCTTACCCTGAATAAAACTAAGAGCAGCCTGGGATACTAATACTGCAACTCTAAGCTTCTCCTGCAATATAAAAACATCAAACACTCGTACATCTTAGATAAACAGATCATAAAAGGTGTCTCCAAAACTTAAAAATTACTTCCAGACATCTATAGATGAATATGTTCTACACAAATTAGATTTGATGACACGAGTAGCAAGCAAGCTTTATTTGACATGCCATAGCGCAAAAGTAACAAAAAAGGGTATTCCCTAATAAGCTCCTTACAAAGTAAGTTTACTGAAAAGTGAAAACCAGACTCAAATTCCAATTTCAAACATACACATCAAAATTAAGACGACGAATCGATTAATTATCGGCCAGAAAACTTTAACGTAAAATGTGCTTGCTCCACGAATTCATGATTCAGTTTTCTCTCCTTTTAAGTTTGAATTTAACTATCAAATCGAGAAGATACAAAACACTATCTGTTAAGTAACTAACATTTTTGCAGTCAAAACTTCAGCACAATACTATTAATTCCGAACACCAATCTGCTGTCCTTTTCAAATCACCGGCAATTTTTTGTGATGTGCAGATAAAATGAACCAGTCAAAAGAAACATTTTATCGTCCGACTTAAATCGGAGAATAATGAACGATGAGAGACCGACTGGTATATAAATATGTATATGTGTTGGTACATATATAATTTAGAATTATAGAGAGAGGAGGAGAGAAGTCAACGAGGCGAAGAAGCAAATTTAGGATTAAAAATGTCAAGACCTGGTTGGACTTCTGGATCTCACGAACTTCAAAACGCTTGGACAGATTAGCCGTGAAGCGAAACCTCCTCTTGCGATTCTTCACCAGCCAGCACGCCTTCCGCCAACGCTGCAACGCCTCCTCCGACGAGTTCTTCGCCTTCACGTCCGAGAAATCCTTCAAATAACTCCCCATCGCCGCCGTACTACACCGATCCACAATCTCGGCCAATACAGCTATAGATCATAAAGTACCGGAGCAAAACAGATAATTTCACAGCTCGCTGCCTGGTTTTGAGAATATCTGGAGCGTCGATTGGCAGCTAAAAGGAGCGAGTTGAAAAGTAGTATAGAATTGCGTGCTGTATCAGCCCTTCTTTCTATGGAAACTATTATATTTGTAGGAGCGATAATTGTTTGATTGTTTTTGGAATGGACTGCGAAGACCTGGGTCAGCGCGGTGGTAGAGAAAAGATATGGCAAGAACGTGAGAATTTTCTTTTGAACTGGTCGAGCATCCCCAATAGTAGATTCAAAACACAAAACAAAGGATTTTATATACACTGTTTCTTTTACAATTAATTAATGGTCGTGAAACACAAAATACATAACGTTATCTTTTATTGCAACGTTGCTGTTATACATATGCTTACGGTTTCCCAAATTTTATATTTACCGTTACCATTATATATACTCTCAAATTTTACACTCAGACATTGTGTGAGTCAATAAAAGTGACATGTTTTACTTTTGATTAAGTTTTCGTATTTTTATGTATAGTAGTATAATTATTAGTAAAAAAAGTTTGTGGTAATTCACTACTTAAAAAGTCCCTGCCCAAACTGAAAATCTTAAAAACGATTTCATTATGCAATTTTGAGCAAATGCTGACTATAAGTCAGGTAAGGTGGCCTAGATGCCAGATTTATATTTTAAGAAAAAATAATTAAAATTTATAGTATTTTATTTTCTAATATTTATATTTAAAATGTGTTGGAGGTCCGGACCAGATCCGACCCGGCCCAAGCGTAGAAATCGAACTCATGCAGCGCTGGCCAACTGTCGACCTCGACACAAGGGGTTTTGGTTCAAAGAGAGCAGTTCGAAGTAAGCAGTTCAAAGTGATCAGTTCGAACTCGGCAGGAGACCCGAACTTCTTCTAAAAAGCAGCTCGATTCGACCCTCTGACCAAGCAGACGCGGGGAAGTTCAGTGAACCAGAATCCGAGATTATCTCAACCGCCCAACAGCCACTACGCGGGAAAATAGGAGCTACCATACCCACTACCTACCAACCACCCCGACAGTTACAAGCTCAAGACGTGGCTGAGGGTGCGAAAAATCCTAGGGTTTTCAGCATCCCTATAAATATGTCCAAGTATTCGCGGCAGCGGGGACAGAGAGGAGACGCTAGCTCATAGGACACTTTCATTGGCCGTTATTCATCCCTTTTTTAACGGTGGTAGTTAGATTCTCTGTCCATTGATAGCTAGTCTTCTATTCTCATCGCAAATTGTAATACGTCGTCATTCATCCTGTAAAAGATTTAGTTGTATATTCTAGTTCTCGGGGCTCCGACTCCACACCGAAATCATACCTCAACAATTTGGCGCCCACCGTGGGGCCTTGAGAACAAATTCGCTCTTCTTGCAGGAATGGCGGACAACACAAGCAAAACCCCTGAGGAAGGAGCAGAGTGTTCCGGCTGGGGTAGGCCAAGGAGCCCCAACAGCACCGGGCCATGGACGAGCCATTGATCCGAACGGCGGGGCCCCACGCCTCCCTAATTCAGCAGGAGCGCTGGACAATCTAAGGAAGGAGTTCAGCATAACCCCATTAGAAGAGATAGCATTTCTGCCGCCACCACCCAACATCCTCGAAAGTCCCCACGTCTCGAGGCTGGTGACCCAGGTGCGGAGGGCAGAGAGCGCGTTGGAAGAGATGGCAAGACGATTTGAACTCCTTGAGAGGGAGAACCGAAGGTTACAGCTGCAGAATGACAATAGACGACCAATAGTAGAGGAGCCTGCAAGCGCGGAAAGAAATACCGGCATTTCAGCCAGAAATCTGGAGGTCGAATTCAACCGTACTGAGGGGACCACCACCGAAAGAACCCCAGTAGACCCATCAGCCCCCAGCACGGGGGCAGGACGTATGAGCCGGGCCGAAATGCAAGCTGTCCAGCAGATCGAACGGAGGTTCGAACAGAGGTTTGGTCACCTCGAATCCTTGCTATCCAGAATCCCAGGTCTCCCAGCACCGGAGAGAACTATACCGAGGGAAAGCTATGCGGAGTCCCCCTTCTCGCCAGATATTGCCGGGGCCGAACTCCCGTCCAGGTTCGCGCCGCCCAGCTTCGTTTTATACGATGGTACCTCAGACCCGGAGAACCATATAGCGGTTTACCGGCAGAAAATGCTGGCACTGGCAATCCCGAGCGCGCTGATGGAGGCATGCATGTGCAAGAGTTTCATCTCGAGCCTGACTGGTCCTGTCCTGTTGTGGTTCATAAATCTGCCCAGGAGTTCGATCTCCACCTTTGCCGAACTACACCAACTGTTCCTGAGGCAGTACTCAAGCAGTAGACGCCTCGATAAGCACCCAGATGATCTCTACGCCGTTATACAGAGGTCGGGGGAGCCTCTGCGAGCGTACCTATCAAGATTTAACAAGGAGCTTGTGGCAGTGCCCAACTGTCCGAACAGTACCGCGGTACGAGCCTTCACCAAGGGCCTCGACGTAGACTCCGACCTATATCGAGAGCTCTCTATCTATCCTTGCCAGACGATGGATGATGCACTCAACCGCGCATGGGCACTCATCAAGTGGGAGGAGGACGAGCCTTACCGCCGAGCGCGCCGAAACAATGGAAGGCCCCACGCTCGAGAAGAGAGCCGAAGGGAGCAGAGGGACAGACGCCCTCCGAGGACTCACCCGTACGTTAAGCCTCCCCAGATTAACCACCTGGGACCGTACATCCCGGAGTACACACTCTCTATTGCGCCAGCGGATCTGGTCCAGAACGTGCTCCGATGTATGCCAGAGAGAGTGAAGTGGCCTCCGAAAATGAAGGCCGATCCAGCCGCACGCGATGCCCAAAAGTTTTGTGAGTTCCACAACGACCACGGCCACACCACCGCGGACTGCCGCGCCTTGCGTCTTGAAGTAGTGGAACTCCTTAAGAAGGGGTATTTAGCAGAATATCTGTCGGACCGAGGAAAGAAGACCTGGACCCGAGAAAAGCACGCAGATGAGCCGGGCCCGGAAAAAACGGGAGTACCGAAGTCGCCAATCCCAGTTCGCACCATCCATTGCATAACTGGAGGGTCGAAAATTAGCGGAATCACCAAGTTCGCAGCAAAGCGAGCTCGGAGGCTAACCAGAGAAGAGGTCGTGACTCCGCGGAAGAATCCAAGCCACCATCCGATTGAGTTCACAAGTGAAGAAGTATCGGGGCTCAGCCACCCCCATGACGACGCGCTGGTGATATCCTTGCTCATCTCAAACTGCCTCGTGAGAAGGATCCTGGTCGACAACGGAAGTTCAGCGAATATCCTGTTCATGCATGCCCTCAGGGAAATGGAGATCCCGGAGGGAAAGATTGTTCGCTCCTAGACGCCGTTGATTGGATTCAACGGCGGCGTTCAGATGACTGTTGGGACAATAGTCCTCCCAACCTATTGTGGGGGGGCACACTATGACGTATCTTTCATGATCGTAGACGCACCAAGCGCCTACAACGCCCTGCTGGGGCGACCTTGGTTGCACCAATTGAAAGCAGTCCCTTCGACCTTCCACCAAGTCGTCAAGTTCCCGACGGTCGGGGGGTCTGCACCATCCGAGGGGAGCAGAACGCCGCAAAAGAATGTTACTACGCGAGCTTCAAGGCAGTGTGCACCCAACAACATTTCCTCAGAAGCACGCCACTTCCGCCTGCAGGGGAGTCGGAGGAGACGGAAGAGGTCGGGCTCGACCCGGAAGACCCCACCAGAAAGACAAATGTCGGGGCAGGGTTAGAGCCGAACATTCGGGACGAGTTGATCGGCTTTCTCAGCCAGGAGAAAGGAGTGTTCGCATGGTCACACAAGGATATGGTCGGCATCGACCCCAAAGTGATGACACACAAATTACAGGTCGATCCGAACCATAAGCCAGTGCAGCAAAGGAGGAGAAAGTTCCCTGCGGAGAAAAACGAAGCAATCAACGAGGAGGTACAGAAATTACTTGATACCGGATCCGTCCGGGAAGTAAAATACCCGACGTGATTAGCCAATGTAGTAGTGGTAAAGAAAAAGAACGGGAAGAACAGGGTCTGCGTGGATTACACTGATCTGAACATGGCATGCCCGAAAGATCCTTATCCACTGCCCCACATCGATTGCATTGTCGATGCCACCTCTGGGCACGAGTTACTCAGCTTCATGGATGCATTCTCGGGGTACAACCAGATACTCATACACCCCGAGGACCAAGAGAAGACAGCCTTCATGACGAGCAAAGGGATATACTGCTACAAGGTCATGCCGTTCGGACTCAAGAACGCAGGGTCGACTTACCAGAGGCTTGTGAACAAAATGTTCGAGCCACTCATTGGAAAAACGATGGAGGTCTATATAGATGATATGCTTGTAAAATCGAAGTCCGCGAAAGACCACATCGACCACCTGCGCCAGGCGTTCGAAATTCTCAACAAGTACAGAATGAAGTTGAACCCCGCTAAGTGCACGTTCGGGGTAGCCTCCGGCAAATTCTTGGGGCACGTAGTCACCATGCGGGGGATAGAAGCTGACCCTACTCAAATCAGGGCAGTCCGAGGAATAGCACACCCAGGGAATCCGAAAGAGGTCCAGAAATTAACGGGGCGGCTAGCAGCCCTCAGCCGCTTTATTTCCAGATACTCGGACAAGACCCATGAATTTTTCCAAGTCCTCCGAAAAGGGAAGAAGTTCGAATGGACAGAAGATTGTGCGAAGGCACTGGAGCAACTGAAGGACTACCTCGCCAGTCCGCCGCTTCTGACGAAACCAGAAAAAGGAGAAACATTACTACTCTACTTATCCGTGTCAGAGCATGCGCTCGGAGCGGTCCTCGTGAAAGAAGCCGCTGGGAAGCAGCGGCCAGTTCATTATGCAAGCAAACCACTGCTCGACCCTGAAACAAGGTACACGGAGCTCGAGAAGCTGGCATTGGCGTTAGTAACTGCATCACGCAAGCTGAGACCATACTTTGAGTCTCATCCAATCAAGGTGGTCACGTCCTACCCATTACGAACAGTATTTTCAAAACCGAGCCTCTCAGGCCGATTGCTAAAATGGGCAGTGGAAGTCGGAGGCTATGGCCTCGAGTTCGAACCGCGAACTACTATTAAATCACAAGTGCTGGCTGACTTCATCGCTGAGTTCACCAGCAACATCCAGGCCGACACGGAAAAAGAAATAGCAAACTTAGCAGTCGGAGAGGCAGCGGCGGAACCATGGGTGCTGCAAGTGAATGGATCAAGCAACGTTCATGGGAACGGAGCAGGAATAAGACTCCGAAGCCCGATGGGCGAAACATTCGAGAGAGCGATCCAATTGAACTTCGAGGCCACAAACAATGAAGCAGAATACGAAGCATTGATACGGGGCATGCAGTTGGCAAAAGAGCTCGGAGCCCGCCGACTACAGGTGCAGGCAGACTCCCAGTTAGTGGTAATGCAAGTGGAAGACCACTTCCAGGTGAAAGAGCCTAGATTACAGAAGTACTACGATCTGGCGAGGAAAATAATGGAGGAGTTTGAAGATTGCGAGATGAAGCACATAGCGCGAGAAGAAAATGCCGAAGCAGATGCATTGGCTAATCTAGCCTCTTCGAAGCAGCTAAAACAGAACAGGCCAATTATGATATCTTGGGCCGAAGAGCCAGCCGCAATGGAAATGGAAGTAATGGATCTGACGATCGGAGAGTCGTGGATAGGTCCGATACTAACATACTTGGAATCAGGGGAGCTACCAGCAGACAGAACCGAGGCGGTTCGGCTAACCAGGCTAGCGGCAAAATACACAATCCACAATGGAAACTTGTACAGAAGATCGATCGAGGGACCCCTCCTCAAGTGCCTCGAACCTACAGCTGGACAGGTGATCCTAATGGAAATACACGAAGGAGATTGCGGAAGCCACCAAGGAGCTAGACCGTTGGCCCACAAAGTCATCTCGGCCGGATTCTATTGGCCGACATTGCGGAAAGATGCCAAGAATTACGTGCGGAGCTGCGAAGCATGTCAGAGGTTCGAAGTGACAAATCAAAGCCATGCAGAGCCACTCCATGCCACGACAGCATCTTGGCCCTTCATAGCTTGGGGGATGGATATAGTGGGGAAGCTACCGAAAGGAGTTGGACAGAAGGAGTATATTCTAGTAGCCACCGACTACTTTACCAAGTGGGTTGAGGCAGAAGCTTTTGCCAACGTGAGAGAGCAGGAAGTAATCAAATTCTTGTGGACTCACATACTCTGCAGATTCGGGATACCGAAGGAGATCAGAACAGATAACGGGACACAATTCACTGGGCGAAAGGTACAAGAGTTCTGCGACCAGTACAGTATCAAGCTCGTATTCTCGACACCAAGATACCCAGAGGCTAACGGACAGGCCGAATCAACAAATAAAACTATCATGGCTACTATGAAGAAGAGGCTCGAAGCGCACAAGACCAAATGGGTGGACGAACTCCCTGACGTCCTATGGGCCTACCGGACCACTCCTAGAACATCAACAGGAAGCTCCCCATTCGCCCTAGCCTATGGTGAAGAAGCTGTCATTCCAGCGGAAGTTCGAGGCGGCAGCTTACGTATCGAGGCCTGCCAAGAGAACGAGAATTATGAAAAACTGCTCAAGGATCTGGAGCTGATCGACGAAAAGAGGGACCAGGCGCTGTTTAATATGGCGCAAAGAAGAAAGCAGGTCGAGAGGTTCTTCAATAAGAGGGTCCGCATGCGAACCTTCAAGGAAGAAGAATGGGTACTCAGAAGGGTTTTTCAAAACACCAAAGACAAAAGCCAAGGAAAGCTCGCACCCACTTGGGAAGGACCCTACAAAGTTACCAGGGTAGTAGGGCGAGGAGCTTATCATCTGGAGGATCACGATGGAAGGGAGATTGGGAACAGTTCGAATATCAAGCACCTGAAGAAGTACTACTTCTAAGGAAAACCCAGACAATCAAGCACGACCTCGCAGTATCACTTTTACAGCCTTGCTTCACTTCGTGTTATCTATTTTTTAGTTATATTCAAATGCTCGTATCGTTTTTCGAACTTCACTTATAAACGCACCGATTTTTCTGCGAATCATGCCTAAATGTACTAGCTTTACTTTGCTGCTCGATGCATTATCTCTTACATTCATTTCAATTAATTACTGACTTGAGCGTCGGAGGAGCATCGCCCAGCCCCTCACGATTCTCTTTCGCAGAACTAAGGAAAGCTAGCGAACCTCCAAGGAACTGAAAAATCAGAGCGGACGAACAGATAAACACACTCTCACCCCAGTTCGCTATTTCATTTATTTTCGATAAAATTACTAACTTAAGCATCGGAGGGGCGATGCGCCACCCTGACCATTGCTGATTTGAACAGGCACACGAAAGTAAAATTGCGACAAAAAAAAAACCATAGCATCCAAGGAGGCGAAAACGGTAAAGCAATTTGAAACGAAAATTACAACGTTATACAGGAAAAAGCAATAAATTGTCCGTGCAGAAGAAGAAGGATTAAAAAGTTCAGAAAAGTTTATGAACAATCAGGCAGCTGTGGCATCATCGGGAGTCGGACCGGACCCCTGATCCACCATCTGAGCAGGCGTCGGACCGGACCCCTGATCCACCGTCTGAGCAGGCGTCGGACCGGACCCCTTAACCACCGTCTGAGCAGGCGTCGGACCGGGCTGCTCCCTCGGGCCATCACCTCTTTGAGAAGCATCCTCAAGCAGTTTTTGATCTTGCTCGATGCGCTGCTGCTCGGACTCCTCCTGCTCCACCTCACGATCCTCCTCCGGCTCCGGCTCATCTAGCACGCTGAGATCGAGGTCCGGGAACTTCTGGGAAATCTTTTCCCGGACCTCACTTTCAATCTGCTCGGAGAGGGTCTACAAAAAGGTTAGACGAGTCAAGGAATCCAAAGGAAGCAAAGTCCAGTAAGAAACGTACCTCGTATGTCTCGGTGAAGTTTGGAGAGGTGATGAGGGCCTCGAAGTCCAGCCCCTCGCCCGTATGCATGAGAGCAATTCGCTCCTCATACTTCGCCACTTCAGCGGTGTAGCTCTCCCGCTGGGTCTTCAGCCGGGAGTCGAGCGAAAGGAGCTGCTCGTTCCTCACCTTGAGGTCTGCGGCCAGCTTCTCAGCGTCAGCCCTGGCAACGGAAGCCACCCGGCGAAGGTCGTCAAGTTCGGCCTGAGTGGCCTCCGCCTCCGTCCTCGTGGCTTCAGCCCGGCCCTCCGTTGCTGCCACTCGATCCTCCGTCTGATTGAGCTTATCGTTCAGGGAGTCCACGTACCTCCTCAAGGAGTCCCGCTCCTTGCGAAGGTCGAACATCTCCCCGATGCACTTGTCTCCAAACACGTCGAGCTCGCGACGGATTGCGTCGAGCTCCATCTGGGCCTGCCAAATAAAGCGAGAATCAATGGCTATTCGCAAGCGGTTAAGGCGAGCTAGCAAGGCACTGTTAATACCTGGAGCTGGAGCAGCTGGTACCGCGCCTGGGCAGTCCCGGCCTGGTCTACGCCTGACGGGTTCGTCAGGATTTGCCGGGTGCGGACCAGAAAAGAGTCCACCACCGGATTAGGAGGGCTGACCACGGGAACCACGGCCCTATCAGGGTTCTCAAGCCTCAACCCATGGTCCCCGGAGCGGTGGCGGGTACGGCGGTCGGAGTCCTCCGACCTCCTCTCCTTCCGCCTCTCCCGATCATCGGGCTTCGGCGGAGCCTCCTGGCGGGAGGTCTCAGTCAGCTCCACCCCCTGAGGCCTGAAAGGCGGAGGGGGTGGAGGTACGGGAGATGGTGGTCTCTGTGTCTCCACACGCTTTAGAGGACGGCGTCGAGCCTCCTCCTCCTCCCTCGCCCTCTTCTTATTCCTGAGAGCGGCAGCAACGCGGTCCGCAGGAACCTGAGGGCGTCGGCGCGTCATCTCTGCGGGCAAGGCGTAGAGCTCCCCCTTGCCATTCAGATAGGTAGTCGATGTAACAAAACGCCTGTTCTGGACAACGGGCCACTCCCTATCGCCTACTGTGATGTCGTAGGCTCGGTCGACCCTCGCCTGCTCCTCTGGGGTAAGCATCGGGCGGGAATGATCTGCAAAAACAAAGTAGCATCAATCAGTCAAGTTCGAAGGAATGAAACCAACTCACAAGCCACCAGGAACCCACGGATGGGGACACCGCCGTGTCGAATGAACTCGGGGAACTGCTCATTCATCTTGAGATAAAAGAAGCTCGTCCACCAACCTGGGGAGTTCGACGGGGGCTTCTTGATCAAAGTTAAGTACCCGGTCGACCACCGGGTAAAGTAGTAATAGTGCTTATCCGCGCACTGGTTGAACCGGTACATGTAGTGCCACTCCCTAACTGACGGGCAACCTAGCCCCAGATCCATCCACATCAGAAAAACCCCAACCAAGTGGCACCAACAGTTCGGCGCGAGCTGGAAAGGGGAGAGGTTGTAGGAAGCAAGAACCTCTGAAAAGAAGGGGTGCACGGGCAAGCCGACCCCGTTCTCCATCACCGCCGTATAAAACGCCACGTGGCCTGGAGGGGGGTCGAAACAGCGGTTCGACGGACGCGGTATGCAGAACCGCACATCTTTGATGGGGATAATATCGGCGAGGGCCCATAGCGCCTCTCTGGTAACCGTCGATGCCGCGCCCAACACCCGGTGTGCACGCCAGTCCTCCGGGAGAACGTAGTCTCCAGCTAGCTCCGGCTCAGCCGTCCCCTCCTCTCCTTCACCCCCGTCTCCGGCTGCCCGACCAGACCCACTGGCCTCTCCACCGGTGATCATCCGCTCCATCCGACCAAACCTCTCGGCCAACACCCTGTCATCCTCGGAGTCAGAATTAGGGCTCGGCACGGTGCGACTTGTGTTGGGACCTACCTTCTTCGGCCACTGAAACAACAGGCTCCAGTCGGGGCCGGTAAAGTCTTGGACACCCGAAGCCCTAGGTGGCGAAGGGGTGAAAGGGGGCACCGAACCCTCGCGGTTTTGTGATTCAGAACTCATCATACAAACCCAAAATAAATCAACCTAGAAAAGAAAGAAAAGGGGGGAGATGCGAGCCCCGGTCAGCCCAACTCCCCGCCGGAAAACTAATCCCCACGACGAAACAAGACTCAAAAATCGCAGAAACGGAACAAACGAAGACAAATGTTTAAAGATTTTACCTACGAAAGGAAGGAAGAGAGTGGTGTCGCTTCTTGATCGGAATGAGTAGAGAATAGAATCGCCGCCGGAAATCGAGAAGAGAAAGAAGAGTCCGCTCTGAAAAAAGTGAGAGGCACGAATCCCAATCGGCGGTTATTAACTTGGAACGTCTTTCCAACTTCTCCAAAACTGCCCCCGGCCTTTACAGAAATTACGTAACTGCCATTAGCTTTGCCGCCCGAATTTCAAAGTCACTACGGGCAGCTCAACAAAAGCAGTTCGACGAAAATAGTTCTCCAAAGAACATCTATCTAAAACAGTCCGAATAAAGTCGGACCGCGAGAAAAATTATCTGCCTAGGGTATATACGCCCAGGAGCATGCTAAAAGACCCCATAAACACGAGTATAACTCACCAGGGGCTCACCAGGTGGCCAACAAATATTGAGGCAGAACCCGAACTGCCCAAAATGAACGTTGCGGATTCGGGCCCGCAACGATGGCACCCGTAGCAGCTTTTATATGACTGCACGGGCCAGGACCCCTACAGAGGAACCGGTCCTGGAAGCCCGGAGGCACCTAAAAGGTACTCCGAACAGACACCGAGCTATTCACCGAAATAGCTCGAAGGGCCACAACCTGGGAAACTTTTCCGTACAACGGACCATTAACTTTCGACTCCACTAATCACTCCAGAAACTAATAAGTCTAGTCGAAGGGGCTATTGTTGGAGGTCCGGACCAGATCCGACCCGGCCCAAGCGTAGAAATCGAACTCATGCAGCGCTGGCCAACTGTCGACCTCGACACAAGGGGTTTTGGTTCAAAGAGAGCAGTTCGAAGTAAGCAGTTCAAAGTGAGCAGTTCGAACTCAGCAGGAGACCCGAACTTCTTCTAAAAAGCAGCTCGATTCGACCCTCTGACCAAGCAGACGCGGGGAAGTTCAGTGAACCAGAATCCGAGATTATCTCAACCGCCCAACAGCCACTACGCGGGAAAATAGGAGCTACCATACCTACTACGTACCAACCACCCCGGCAGTTACAAGCTCAAGACGTGGCTGAGGGTGCGAAATCCTAGGGTTTTCAGCATCCCTATAAATATGTCCAAGTATTCGCGGCAGCGGGGACAGAGAGGAGAGGCTAGCTCATAGGACACTTTCATTGGCCGTTATTCATCCCTTTTTGAACGGTGGTAGTTAGATTCTCTGTCCATTGATAGCTAGTCTTCTATTCTCATCGCAAATTGTAATACGTCGTCATTCATCCTGTAAAAGCTTTAGTTGTATATTCTAGTTCTCGGGGCTCCGACTCCCCACCGAAATCATACCTCAACAAAATGTAACAAAAAAAACTTTTGATTTGTTGTCGTTGTTGAGATTTTAGGATATAAATCCCCTTAACTTTTATGTTTTGATATGTCGAATAAATTATCTTATGAAATGTCTCTATAATAGCTTAGTCGTACAAATTTGGAATATTCACTTAGGATGCTTATCGAGTTGTAAAAGCTGATAAAAATAAACTAGGCTTGTGATCAAATTAAAGCCATCAGTTTGGTTATCGTAAAGATAAGAAGAAACAAAGACTCAAGTGACGAACTATCGAACTGACATATAAACTGACTGATATCTTCAGCCAGGACAATCACCACTTTATCTTGTCAAGTTTCTTCTCACGAATAGAGATAAAGACATGCCAGAGGAATCACAAGAGCCAGACTTAAGGAAAAGGAGATTCCTTAAAGTCCAAAGTTCAAACATCCAGTATAGCATTCCTCAGACTGGCGAGCCGTTCTGACATGCAGTAGGATGTTGACATTTAGTGTCAGAAAAGGACGAAGCAAGTGCAGCAGAGCAGAAAAGGTAATATGTCACCATCCAATCACAAAAACAAATTGATCGACAATCACCAGTTTGTAAATTGCAAGAACTCGTTCTTAATCGTCCGTTGTATATATTTATTAAATTCTGATCTCGTGAGTCGTGACCAACAACCGTTGAGGTTCTGTTGAGACTAGGTTTCCATCCAAATGTTCGACTGACACCTAATAAGTTTTGCAATCATGGTAAAGATATTTAATAGAGATGACCATAATTCAATGTTTTGATTAGAGAATCATAATGTGCTAGAAATTTATCCGTTTCTTGAGTATACCATGTTTTAAGTTAGATTCAAAAATAAAAATTAATTAATTGGCAAATTTTTGTGTAGCATAATATCTAATTGGCCGTGATAGCGAAAGAGTATTCTATTAAATACGTGAAATAATTGGTATCAAAAAATGGACTCAGTTTGGTTTGACTATTGTCCCGTCTAATTGGGTATGCGTAATCGTGGGCACCAATTAGTTGACATTTCAGTAAAAAGCTTCTAAGATCATAGAAATTTATTTGAGATTTATTGAATATTTCAAAATATTAATTTGACTTCAAACGCCTTTTTAATGTTGATTGAATACGATGATGATAGTTTGATGTGAGCACGTCCTAATTGGAATTGAATCTAAATTTTGATTTACTAAAACTGACCATAATAATAATTAATGAATCTTTACCATTTTTTAGCTATCGGATTCAAATTCAACACAAATTCAAACATGTTTTTTCGATGACGTTGTTTATCAAAAAAGGTTCAATAATTCATTACATTTATATAAATTTGTATCTAATGATGGCATTTTTTTTCTTAGGAGTAGGGGATTAATTAGTTGTGGATTTATTATAATAAACAAACAAGAATAATTAAAAATGTCATTTCAAAAGGTGAATCACGATCACAAGCATCTTCAAAAGCAAGAAATGTACGAGTATTGGACAGGTTCCTACCTAGCATCATATTCCGACAACGACAAGTTTAAAGTAGTGCACAAAAAGGAATTTGATTTGTCAATTTTTTTAAAAAAATAAAATAAATACATAGGTATCAATAAAGGTGACCCATTACGCTAATTTTGTGTGCTTATTTATTAAAAGTGACTAGGTTGCAATTTCATGAAGATCATGGAATTTAATACTCCCTCCGTCCCGCTAGAATAGGCCCACTTACCGAATTTGGCGTCCCAATTAAATTGGCCCCTTTCCAAAAATGACAATTTTTTCACACACAACAATAAAATATTCATTCCACTAACTCATTCTACACTCACAACTCTTAATTTCCGTGCCGAAAAGAAAGGGGCCTATTAAAATGGGACGGAGGGAGTATTTGTTAACGATCTTATTTTAATTATCCCTAAACACTTCGTTAGATTTACTCAAAATATGTTTTCAATGAGTCATATATGCCGGTACAATTGTAATTTTTTAAAAAACACATCTCTTACTCGGTTAAGTGGTGAAAGAATTCATTGCATGTGGCTAAGAGATTATAAGTTGGAACTTTTTCAGAAATATATCTAAGTGTCTGAGTTTATAAATACATTACTAATTTTTTTTTTTTTTTTTCAAAAGGGCACATCTAAATAATAATTGAGACTAGCTAAATAAAGTAGATGCATTTTATAGTGTTAGAATACATAATATTTTCAAGAAAAATATTAAATTTTAAATGGCGGTGAATGATTAACAATATAGTGTAGTCGGTGGTAAAGTGAAAAGGAAGAATCAAAAGTTGGATGAGTGATTTTCCTAGTATCCAAGGATATTTTGGTGTGGTGGTGACTTTTATTTCACATTAACTATTTTAATGTCGTTTCCGAAAAGGAACTTTTATGGAAAAAATGAACAAATAACATAAAATGTGAACGTGCTTGGATATAATAAAGATATCCAACTTGAGAGCTTTAATATTTAGTTATTAAAAGTAACATGAATCCCACTTAACCCGATCCAAATCGAGTCAAGTAACATGGTTATTCAATATGCAATCATCAAATAAAAAATTAAAAAAAAGAGTTGTGAATGTGTCAGATTAAAATCAGCAAAATTTACAGGAAAATTTTATTGTACTGAGAAGTTCATGACAGTAAAATTAAATTTCTAGTAGTTTGTGAAAAATGAAATTGCTTAGGAATATAGTTTAAACGATATGTTTCTTTTTTTTTAAAAAAAATTACAAATTTGTCTATTGTGTTTTGGGCCTAATGATGGGCCTAAAAAAACGGTTTCGCTTTCTCACCGAAAATGCAAAACACAAAACAAAATCAATTTCACCGGTCACCGCAGAATCTCCGTTCGTATTTAGGGGTAGAGAATCTTGATTTGAATCTCAATGAAATAAGAAAATCCCGGCAGAAGATGAGCGGACCCGGCCTCTTCTCCAACTTTGGCAGCAAAGCTGAAGGTCTCTCTCTTTCTCTCTCTCATTCATACACAAGGCGGACATCTTTCGGTATCTATATATATGCTTAGATAGGCATGGAATTTGTTTGGTGTATATGTTGCAGAAATTCTAAACAAGGACTTCAGTGATGATCAGAAGCTGGTTATTATTAGTCAGAGTGATACTGGATTGGTATGCCGCGGAAGACAAGTGTATTTGATGTGTTTTAGCTTGCATATATGACATATCGTGCTCTCCTTTTATGTGTCGATTCGTGTATTTGACTTTGCGTTTATGAGCTTTGAACGAGTTACTGGAGCTTAGAGTTGCAGAGCTCCCGTGCTTGTGGTGCTCTAATTGGATTTTATTTTAATCAACTTTTTTTTTTCTCACACATTCGATTTCTGGAATCATCTGCAGTATTCTCTGGGATTTTTCCAAATATTTGTAATCTGTTGTCTGAAAATTTGACCAAGAGTGTGCACATTTTGAATAAATAATAAGGTATGTATTCAGAATAGTTTTTGTTTGCTGTTGTTGCTATTACTGCATTTGGTTATAACCAAACGTTCATTAAACTAAGTTTAAATAAATCTTTTTGTAGGGGATTATCACTAGTGTGTTTTCGATTTTAGAATTGGAGACAGTTGGCTTCTTATTAGTCATTTAGTTGACTGTTTCGTATACATACTCGAGCAGTTGTGCATTTGTTTATGAGTATCCCGTGTAATAAGTTAATAAGTCAATGTACAATGAATGTCATATACTTTAGTGAGTTTTTGAGAAGATCCTACTAACCGCTCGGAAACAAATTGTGTTGATGAACCTTGCTGCATAACTGTATTTGATCGCATCGCATGCCTCTTGTACAGTGTATTCTACATGCTATATTAGTACATTGTGAAACTCTACAGAATCTACACTGTTTTTCCACACAACCTACGATTATCTGTGTTTTAGTATTTGACATCAATTTCCAGGCCATTGGTTCTACTCTAGTGAAGAAGGGGTGGCTCTCCAGTGGGGATGTGGCAGCAAAGTGTGCATTTAGAAATGGTGCAGTTGAAGTGAAGTTTGATAATGAATCAAATGTATTTTATTTTCTGACTCCCCGCCCCAGTTGCATGACTTATTGTTAGCCTCTTATAAATTAGGCATTGGTTTTGAATTAACCTCATCTTTCTAGATATCAACAACCCTGTCCATGGCTGATATCTTGCCGTCATCTATGACAATTGCTTCATGCAAATTTCCAGATTATAACTCTGGCAAGGTACTGACATTATTAAAAGTTAAAACCCATGATAAATAATGGATTTACCATCCATTTGTTTTGTAATGAATATGATTGATTGACCTCTTTAGTTGCTTCTATATAATATATATTTTGAAACTTGACAATCTTTAGTTTTTTGTAGATTGAGGTTCAATATTTCCATGACCATGCAACTCTAACTACAGCTGTTGGTCTCAACAAGTCTCCTGCTCTTGATGTTTCAGCAACTATTGGTACTCCTAGTGTTGCCTTTGGTACGGAAGCAAGTTATTTGGTTTCTTCTGGAAAGTTTGCAAAGTACAACGCTGGAGTCAGCTTGAAGACGCCTACCGTTTGTGTGTCTGCTATCTTGTAAGCTTATTAATCTAATGTAATTAAAGCTTTTTGGTCTTTTTCTTGAAGTAAAATTTATTTTTCTATTTGAATCGAGTTATTTATTTGCTAACTTCCATATATAGATTGTGTCATTCTGAAGAAACAAGGATTTTTGAGCTACTAGGACTGTGTTTTTTAGCTATATTTGGTTAATCAGTTAGTAGTATGGAGAGGATTGTGCTTTAGAAAAGGTGCGAACTATTATATGTGCACTTTCAATTTTTGTCGTGCTTTCTACAACCTAATCATTTTCCCTACTCCCCTACCCAGTCTGTATTTTCTCAATCATCAGCATCAATCTTTTGCATGTTTATGCTTGGGTTGTACTCTAGTTAGCCTTAAATTTAAGCGGGTGGTTGTGCAAGGACCCTGCTCCTTTTGAGGGATTTTCTCATAAATGACTGTTTGATGGCATATGATCTCTTATTGCTTGCCATTTATCTATCTCTAGGTTTGATAAAGGAGATGCAGTAAGGGTTTCGTACCTGCACTATCTGAATCAGCTAAACAAAGGGTCTGCTGTGGGTGAGATTGCAAGAAAGTTTTCAACGAACGAGAACACATTGACAATAGGATGCTCTTATGCAGTTGATCCACGTACAATGGTGAAGGCAAAGCTTAACAACCATGGCCTTCTTGCTATGCTTGTCCAGCATGAATTGAAACCCAAATCTCTCCTCACCATTTCTGGTAGTTTCGACACCTTGGCCTTGGAAAAGAAACCCAGGTTTGGCCTGGCACTCTCTCTTAACTCCTAAACAGTATTTTGTTGTTCTACTGATACAAGAACACCCAGTCTTCCAGCTACCTTAGATTTTAGTAGTTGTTTTTTTGTTTTGGAACTTGATTCTTTCCTGTACAATATAGTAGATTCAAAAAGCACAACACCAATCCAAACATTTGTCTTGACATTTTGCATTTTAGTGTGTCAATAGTAAAAATACCTGCTGTTTCTTTCTGATAGATAATTAAGAATGATATTATATGTTTGGATTATGCTGCCAAGATAGAATGTGTAAAATGCTCACTAGGAATGTTCCCTGCATGAGAATGACTTGCATAGTGAACTCATCTCGTTATGAATCAAATAAATAATTGCAAGTCACCACATCACCTGTCCTAGACAGAATTCCTAAAAGACTAGAGGATTAGAGTGAAGTACACATACTGGTTTGAAACTTCTAGTATTATTAGCAAATAATAGAACATTATAAAGGTGCTCTTACCAATGTTTTGTTCGCATTGGAAGAATTTATGGACAAGAATGAAAATGCACTTTCGTCTTGATCTTCAACCTTCAAAGTAAACTCAGGATAGTCGACCTTATTAGATGGGTTCTGTGACCAACTCGTTAGTCTAAGATTTTGAAAACTTCTGGCATACTCCATAGTTGGAATATCTTCCCCCTATACCTAGAAGTCTGAACTCATGACTTAGAAATTCTAATTCATCAGGTTCCAAGAAGCTTCATCATGATTTGAGAACATAAACGAGTATAGCAACACAAGAATATATATTTCCCAATCTCAATACTCTTCCATTAGCTTTCATTACAATGAGACAGGAGAGCAAACAAATTCATAATGTGGTAATATATATTAAAGCCTGTAATAATATTATAGTAATAATGATAAATGTACAGGGTGGGGCATGAAAAGTTGAAATACTTTTATACGCAGGAATAGAGCTCCGGTGTGAAGGAAAACCACCTGAATCCACAGCTCCACTTCTCAGGCAATGAAGGGCATTTTGGCAGCCAATGCCAAGTTCTCCTAGCAACCTTGTAATACAATATTTCAGGCCATGTGTAGCAGCAAACACAAATCAAACCTTGATGCCAGAAACAATAAACGTGCTCGTAGTTGTGGTAGCAAACAGATAGAAATTTCCTGCACACCATTTCAGGCATTGTTTCCACCTCCATCCAGTTCTCTCCATCTGTTCCCAACTCCCACAGTTTTATACTCCTCGAAATCCCACTAATCCCCACTCCGCCCACCAGGTACAGCTTCTGGCCCCCATCTCCGGCCAACCGGGTGAACGTCAGCCTCCCGGGTAGGCCAATATCCGGTGTCTCCCACTTTCCGGTCGCCAGACGGAAGCTCACAATGCGGAAAGGCTCAGGGGTGGTGAAAAACAATCCCCCGTCGTATAAAACACCCTTTTGATGGTAGTTCTCGTTGAGGACCGGATCCAGACCTCCAAACTGTTGCCAGGAATCCGCAATTGAGTCGTAGACGAGGGCGCAGTTGGATGATCCGGTTGAGGATAGCATGAAGAGCTTGTATCCATTTGGGGCGGACACCTCCAAACTGATCAGCTCGTAGTTGAAGGGGCACGTCGGGAACTTGACGCGGCGGAGGGAGCCGCTGAGGAGGTTGCAGACTATGAAAGTGGATGACTTTGGGAGTGAGAAGCAGAGGCGGCCGCTGGAGGAGGCGACGAGGTGGGGAGACGGCGCTGGGCCGGTGAGCATTGGCGGATAGGGGAGTTGCAGGCTGCACCAGGAGTTGAGGACGGTGTTGAATAGTGGGCACTTTTGGTGGAACTGCGGGTGGGATAGGAGGATGAAGGAGGAGAAAGGCGGCGACGGCGCGAGGGAGTGGCGGGAGATGAAGTCGGGGGAGAAGAGGAGGGAGTTGA
>JAPKLW010000116.1:783153-818865 GCA_026898455.1 Plectranthus barbatus | reverse complement strand
CAACTAAGGCTGATCGGGTATCAAACCCTCGAGCCTACCTTCCAACACATTCCATTCCCCGATTCCGAAACCCACCAACCAAACACCCCCTTAGACAATTAAAGCTGAAACAGAAGGAGTATTTGAAATTATAGTTTCATCATCCTGTTTTCAGAAAGAAAAAAAATTAGAAATACTGACAATTCATTCTAAATACGATTTTCTTCCTTTATTTGTTGAATTTAATAATTTCTCAAACACATAATTTAAATTTTATTTTAAACTTATTTTTATCAATTATGAATTCTAAGCTAACGGTGTTGATAGAATTTAAACGTGAGGTACTGAATTTTGTCACATGTTACATACTAAACTCTTTTATCAATATGAAAGGACTACTTTTTTTTTTTCAACGTTTACTGTTCATTATAATTGTTGAGTGGTAACTATCTAACTACTTATATGAGTGGTACAATCTGTCTTTATATAAGACCCTCTAAAATGAACTATACTTTTCTTTGGATAAACTTGCAAGCTAGAAAACATAAATTAAAATTTGAAAAATTAAAGTAAGATTATAGTATGGAATAAAAATAAATATTAAATACATTAAACCGTACAATTTTATATATTAAATAAATTTATGCTCAAATACGCAATCTCAACTTCAACATTACTCTTTTAATTTAAACCACTGTCAGAATTACTTGGAACAAACTAAAAATATGTGAATCAAGACACAAGACAAAACTACTCGCACTTTGCTTTTATCTTGTTGTGAGTAAAAAATGAATAGATAAAATATAGAGCTTTAAGGAAATTTAGGAATGAAAATAATAAATGCAAGAAAAGGTATTGAATTTTAGAGACTTCTTCCCTCCGTCCCAATTATTTAATTGAGATTATTTTTTATGGATGTCCCATTTATATACTCTCATATTTAGATTTAATATTGTTTTTTACATATAATTATAAATATACCTTTAAACAACATTGTAAATTAGAATCCTTTATTGATAGTTATTGTTCAATAAGGGTTATTCAGGAAATTTATTTAAATATTTATTATTTATAAATAATTTTTTACATTGAGTGGAATTTATTAATACCCATTTTTCACTATATGCATTATGAAAATACCCAAAACATTATATTCATTCACAAAATACTCACTGCACATTCTGATACTTTTCAGAAATATGTTATTAGGAGAGATAAGGTCGGTGTCGGGCCCCTGGCACCGACTCACAAATTATATATAAAAAAAATCATGAGAGTGGATCGATGGTCGATGCCGGCACCGACCAAGAATGAAAATACAAAAAAATTATAAAAAAAAAATATTGGGAGTGGGTGCCTTCCACCACGGACACACACACCCCCACCGATCCATGCACACACAACACCCCCCACCACCGACCCATGCACACACACCACACCATATATATATATATATAGGGAGCGGATCCAGTGAGAAAATTCTTAACGTGAGAAAGTGAGAAAGATGCTTGACTGTGTTTATTACGTTGCTTAATTGTGTTCAGGTCGTTGCTTGATTATTTTGTTGCTTGATTGTGTTTTAGTCATTGCTTGTTTGCATATCAGCCATTGATTTTTTTAGATCTAATAGACATAATTCATTCTTTTTTCTTACAGGCAGATTTCTTCTTATTTGATCTCATCTCTCTCTCTCTATATATAAATCAATGGTTGATATGCAATCAAGCAACAACTAAAATACGATCAAGCAACATATTAATGTTGCTTGATTGCATTTTAGTTGTTGCTTGATTATTTTGTTGCTTGATTGTGTTTCAGTTGTTGTTTGATTGCATATCCACCATTGATCTTTTCAAATCAAATGGACATGATTTATTCTTTTTTCTCAAATAGAGATTTTTCTCACCTGATGCGCTCCCTATATATATATATATATATATATATATATATATATATATATGATCATATACTAACCCATTTCCATATGCTAACTAAGACTAA
This sequence comes from Plectranthus barbatus, assembly GCA_026898455.1. Taxonomy (NCBI): domain Eukaryota; kingdom Viridiplantae; phylum Streptophyta; class Magnoliopsida; order Lamiales; family Lamiaceae; genus Plectranthus; species Plectranthus barbatus. Next base: position 816,885 of record JAPKLW010000116.1, on the reverse strand, counting down.
TCTAATGGGACGGAGGGAGTAATATACAACCTCAACTTCAACATCACTCTTTTAATTTGAACCACACTAGGAGGATTAGTTGTGACAATCTAAAAATACGTAACTCAAGACAAAACTACCGGCACTTTGCATGTGTATAATAATAATAATAATAATAATAATAATTCTGCAAGAATAAAACAAATAAAATAATTGTGTAAGTACAAACACCAACGCCAACTTCCAACCAACACGACACCCATCACTAATTATGAAAACGAGTAGTCGTTCAAATCCACATCATTGATAGAAAAATAATTATAATTGAATATATATATATATATATATATATATATATATATATAAGAATTATTCTTAACGTAAGAATATAAGAATAAATAATGAAGTAATTTTAAGATAAAATAATTAAAACTTAAGATAAAGGTAAACAATATCTTAGAAAAAAACTAAAGTCTTAAAATTACAATGAAGAAAATTGAAGATAAAATTAAATTAAGTACTTTGAGGTTAAAATAGAAGTATTTTATGAATGCATTGATGTTAAAATGAAGTATATTAAGGTTTATGAAAGAGAATAATATAAATGAATTATCTAATTACTCTTATTATATATTTAATTACTATAAATAAAATTGACTTATAATGTAATAACCATTAAATTGATAAAATAAAGGATTGTTATTTGATCTTATTTATCATTTGGAAGGTGATTATTATATGAATGCAATTCTCTCTCACTATATAAATCAATGTTGTAAAAATCGGCGCCTAGGACCGCCTAGGCGCCGACTAATCGCTAGGCGGAGGTCCACCGCCCCGATAAATGCAAAATCGGCTAGAAAAATCGTTTTTAATTTAGTCAGCGATTAATCGGTGATTAATCGGTCTAGGAAGATTAATCGGATCGGATTAATCGGATTAATCGCTGATTAATCGGATTAATCGGTTGATTAATCGGATTAATCGGTTGATTAATCGGAAAAAATCGGTTGAAGTAAATTTCAATTGTAAATTCAATTTTTAAATTTAAATTTCAATGGTAAAATCATTTTTTAAATTTTAATTTCAAAAAATATTTTAAAACATAAAAATATAAAATTAAATAAAAGTGTAACCTAATTTTATTCCCAAATCAAATTTCCCCAAATTCCCCTAATTTTATGGATTTTGCTTTTAAATGTAAAAGTGCTTGTTGCAGGAATATTTATACGTTTGAATTTAAATGTGAGGATGTTTGTTGCAGGAATATTACTTGAGATACATATAAAATGTTGAAATTTTACTTGCTTTTTAAATATATAATTTGTGGGTAAGATTTTTATATATTACTTGAGATATATAAAAAATAAAAAAATAAAAATAGGCCGCTTAGAATCCGCCTAGAATCCGACTAATCCCCGCCTAGACCGCTTAGGCGCTAGGCCCCCCTCGGCCGCCCGACTAGCGCCTAGCGATTTTTACAACATTGATATAAATACAATTTAGCCATGTAAGCACGCCAATTCATATTTGACAAAATAGGATTTTAATTGTAAAAAGGATGGTTTGACTCTATTGATAATATTAGCATTATTTGTATAATATAAATTAGTGAAAAAAATTGAAAGATGAATGGTATTTAATCATAATAGATTTCAAATGGGCCAACCAATCTAGACCTTTTATTTTGTTCAATAGTGATGTTTCTAATTTCTCATTTCATTAGTTAGATTGAATATTATTATTACAAGTGTATTATTGGTGAGAATTCAAACTTTATAATAATTATTATAAAACACAAACAATAACAATTATTATTTCTTATGTTTTAATAATAATAATAATAATAATAATAATAAATAATGATATGCTATTTTGGTTACGAATTATATTTGGATTTTCGCAGCCCATATTTCAAGAAAGAGAGCAGAGAATCAGCCACTAAAAAGAAAGCCCAAACATTGACGGCCCAAATATATACCATCTAAAACCCTAGTTCTCTCCATTTGCCATATAACTCAGGCTCCGCTCCCACTCTCTCAGACTGCTGCGGCGACAACCATGGGTGAGTATCTCCTCTGCAGCAACGCCCCGAAACATGCTTTCGTTACCCTACATGCTGTTGTTGTATTTGATAGCGGATTTCTGACCTCTCTTGTTCCGCATTTTGTAGGTGCTTATACGTATGTGTCGGAGCTATGGAAGAAGAAACAATCCGATGTGATGCGGTTCCTGCTTAGGGTTCGATGCTGGGAGTACCGCCAGCTTCCTGCTGTAGTACGTGTCACTCGACCGACCCGTCCTGACAAGGCCCGACGCCTCGGTTACAAGGCCAAGCAGGTATGATATTGTATCTCAACCGCGGAGTTTTTTTTTTCGTAGGATTTGAAGATGAGGTTCATTTTCTTATTTGATTACAATAGTGTTTTTTTTTTGTCATTGCGAAATATTTCATTTGACGATGAATTAGGTTAGGCGCGATTTCGTTTTTGGGTGGTGCCACTGCTAGTATGTGTATTTGATGCCCTTCCTGTTCGCGTGTTAATCTGATTGTTAATTCATGGCTGATTTTGAAATGTTATTTGATTGTGTTATGATCTTATTTCTACGAAAGTTATTATATTTATATATGTGACTTTGATTGTGTTAGCTAAGCCGTTGACTGATCCAAATTTGAGGTTTCCTAGTGAATCTTGATCATATATGTTTATTACTAGCGTTTTGGTGTACTGACTGTTCTTGTTTTTCATTTTCCGAGTCCTAAACTGTTTAGGAGAGTGCCTATGTAGAAAATCATTAGTTTTGTTGAATATGGAGAAACCAAGATAAATTGATTTTTGAAATAATAATTTGATAGATATTTCTCATCAGCTTTGCAGCTTATTGATGTTTACTCTTTGGAAACAGACAATGTAACTCAATTATCTCTAATTTTCTATTCTGTACACATCTATATGTTCGCCTTTTGTGCTAATCAATGAAACTTCTAGCATGGGTTGCGGTTGTAATATGTATAATGTCTGCTGAAATTCCACTGCTGTACTTGTGTTTTGTTCTATCAATATGTATGATGTTGACCCTTTTCCATTCTATATGTTTTTGGGCTGAAGCAGTTATTTTTTACCTTGTAGGGATATGTTGTTTACCGTGTTCGTGTTAGAAGAGGTGGAAGGAAGAGGCCAGTTCCCAAGGGTATTGTGTATGGAAAGCCCACCAATCAGGGTGTTACCCAGCTTAAGTTCCAACGCAGCAAGAGGTCTGTTGCTGAGGAACGTGCTGGCCGCAAATTGGGTGGTCTAAGGGTTCTTAATGCTTACTGGATCAATGAGGTCTGCATTTTGACATCTTAACCTTCCTTACCTTTTCCTATTATTCTTTACTTTATGATGGCGAGATATTTGCTTAGTTAAGAACTTATGTCTTAAATAGCTCATTTCCTTGGATTATCTGAGTCTTGATGTGTATGAATTCAGTTCTTGATAACGAGCATTATTCGGAATTCTTATAGCAAATTTAAATTATTTGCTGTTTGATGAAAGCTTCACTCAGGATATTAATATTCAATATTCATCTACTTGTGATTTGCAGGACTCAACTTACAAGTACTATGAAGTAATATTGATCGATCCTGCTCATACTACAATCCGCAATGACCCAAGAATCAACTGGATTTGCAACCCAGTCCACAAGCATAGAGAGCTCCGTGGGCTCACATCTGCTGGAAAGAAATACAGGGGTCTCAGAGGAAAGGGTCACTTGCACCACAAGATGCGTCCTTCAAGAAGGGCAACCTGGAAGAGGAACCAAACCCTATCTCTTCGTCGTTACCGCTGATCCTGAAGCTTTTTTGTTCATGTGTGACAAATTTGAGTCCGGTTCACTTGCTGTAGGAGTTTTTGGACAATCTCGAAGAAGTTTTGTATTACTTTGTTGAAGATGCTTTGGTTGATTTCAGGGCATCGAATTATGCACCCCTTAGTTTAAGCTTGCTTCATAAACTTATATGTTTCGACAGTTTAAGCCTAAATTTGATGTTTCCTTGAGTTTTCAATCTGCTTCTTATTCTGAAACTCAATTTTTTTCTCTATACTGGTCTATTAATTTTCTCCTACAAAAGATTCCCGCATCATTTTTTTAATATTTTTTTATTTCTAGAGATTTTTACGCTTGAATTTACTCTTTCAATATGCGATTGTTAAATAATCATCTGATTATAATTTAAGATAATTTGTTTGAGTTTCATTGCTAATTTCCAGAGTCTTGTTTTAAACTTTAAGGAATTTTGTTGTATGTAGTAAAATTGCAGAATCTTCCTTTAAGCTTGATATGCTTTTTTATTCTTGCTTGAAGTGCACAATTTATCTTTCATATAAATATGACACATCCATAACAAACATCAAAACATAATGGATCACCCATTACAAATATATGTAAAAACTAAACATTGATCATCATCAATAAAACACTCAATAAACAAACTATGTGAAACTGTGAAGGGTAATCTTAATTATCAAAGTGTAGAATGTGATGTTTAACATCAAGGTGTTAAGCATTCATATAACATCACACCTACAAATCTTCTTTCTCTAGATTTCTGTCCACGTACTTGGAAATTATATTTGCAGCACAAACCGTCAATACAAATAAATTTGTTGGGTATATTAAATTCAAATGTCCCACGTTGGAGAAAGAAGAATGTGATTACTTGTATATAAGAATCCACATAACTTCCATTAGTATGAGACCTTTTAGGAATGAGTCAAAAACAAAACCGTGAGAGCTTGTGATGGCTACGGTCCCAACAATATTTATGCTCAAATTACAGTAAAATGAAATTCCAAAACTGTGAATGTGGCATATCAAAATCTACTATAAGAAATCAACCCATTTTGGGACGTTATTCATGTTGTGACTATCGTTTTCGGATACGATAAAAATGGGTTACAAAATCAACCCATTTGTTTCTAGTATTTGTGTGATTATTAATTAATGTATACCGTGGCTTGAGCCATTTGGGCACATGTGGAGAGGTTTCTTGAATCTTATCATTTTCAATTAGACCTAATTTGTGACAGCAACTTCTAGAGCGCCGTGCCAGCTTTAGTAGGAAACTTTGAAATCGACTATTCGACAAATAATATCAATTATAAAATATGTATTAGTCAAAAGGATAATAGTATTCCCATCATGCAAATCGTTGGACCAAATATAAAATTAAAACCCAGAATCCGACACTTAATAATTTAATTACTCATAATTACATCAATAATCATTTTTCATAGATGCGAATACAGTGTATAACATAAATTCTGTAATAACAACTCTATGTACAAAAGTACTTGGCCCAGAAAATCATAATTTGAATGTGCAAGTGCAAGTAATCATGTTACATTTATCATAAATAAGAATAAACTATAAATTAATGACCTTAAAGATTCAAATTAATAGGTGTCATGATAGTCATTGATAAAGCAATTTGTATGAGAATGAGAGGCACATTGACATGAATACAAATGAAAATCAGAAAAATAAAAAAATCAAACCTACTTTACCATCATGCCACCTTGAATTTTGATTTTTCAAATTTCCTATTTAAACAGAGTAGACCTTCTCCTAGAAATTGCATTCCAACTCAGCAACAAAAAAAATGTGAAAGATTTCTTCTTCTTAGACTCTCATTGATATCAATAAAAAGGAATTTTTTTTATTAAATTATTTCAAGGAAACTTTCTGAGATTTTCATAGATTAACACAATACGTAGGCAATTAATCATATTATTAAATTAATAATTATATTATCCAACTTTCCATGCGAATCTTTGAACACACTAAACTAACAACATTATTTTCAACAGATAGATTCCATGGTATTTTTGGGAGCAAGTATTTCCAAATATCTGCATTAGATTTGTGCTATATTAAGACAAATATATGAATTCATTTGAAATCTCAGAAATCAGAATCATTCAAATTTCACCTCCTAAAAAAAAAAAATCCCTAATCCAACCTTGCAAATATCTAACTAAATACAAACCTCATTAACGACACACGCTCGGCAGTTATTACCATAACTATATATATATATATATGCTCTGTTACAGGCTGTCTCCCCCAATGGCATAATTTTATTTTATTTATTTTCAAATGATGTAATTATCATTTAATATATATTGATTTGAAATGAGTTTAGACATATCAAGATTCAAGAAACCCAAAAATTATGGACACATTTGATTTGAGTAGCAGAGAGAATCTTAAGACATATGCTGCCCACTCTGCAACAACCCACCACTGCAAAAGCTTTGTCTGAATTGTCACTCAAAACAACCCACAACTGTTACTACCAAACAAAAACATCTTCTTTTGCAACTATGTAATTTAAAAACCTCCCATCAAACTCAATCCCAGATCTCCAAAACCAAAGCCCCATTTTCAAACCGTCTCGCTTTCACACGGGCGTCGCTTTTCCAACGCATCTCAGAAGAAAAATGTGAAAAAGTTTTCATTTTTTTGGTGAACCTCAAAACTGCTCAGGTTTTGTTGGCTTCTCTTCTGCACCTAATTTCTTCTTTCCGATTTTCGGTCTACTTTTGATTTCTTTACAATGGATTTGAATCTTCAATGATGTTATGTTTTCGGATCGACAAACATCTTTTATCTTTGTTTTTATAATATCGACGCGCTCTTTAGAAATTCAAATGTGAAAGCGTTCCGCTAAAGCCCATCTGTCTGACTTTATTCAGGAGAGTTGGTGGAAAGAAATACGTGAAAGGTCAAATTTGTTGATTGCAAGAAGTGAGATTTTTTGCTCTGCTTTGCTTTTTTCGGTGGGCAAATCATCAAACATGTTGTGCGCGTGTTCCGGGGAGCAATTCAAGCTCGAAGAGCCAGTTCCGCAGTCTCCAGAGTCACTGGCGACGAGGGATTTCTCGGCTAGCGGCATATCATCAAGAACTGGAACCGGTGATTGGGAATCCAAGCTCGAAGATGCGCAAGTTGATGAAGCTGAATCCACATTGAAGGAGGCACTTTCTTTAAATTATGAGGTATCTATCATCTTCTTGATAAACCTTGAAATCTTTCATATTATGTTTACGTTTCGGGAGAGTGATGAACAATTGGTGAATTATAGGAAGCTAGAGCATTGTTGGGGAGACTTGAATACCAAAGAGGCAATTTTGATGCTGCCCTTCAAGTTTTTCAAGGCATTGATGTCAGACTACTGTCCCCAAGAATGTCTAGGGCCATTGCTGAGAGAACTCGGCCGCGGAAATCACGGTCATCCAGAGGGAGAAATCTGCTCACTGGTGTCATGTCACTCCATTCTGTCAGCCTACTTCTTGAAGCAATGCTGCTCAAAGCTAATTCTTTAGCTGAGCTCGGCCATGTTAAAGGTTTTCATCTTTTCTTTCTTGTCTGAATTATCTTTTTCTGGTATTTGTTTATTTGCTGCCATGAAATTCAGTTGGTTAGCTTGGCATTGAGTGTGGTGTAGTGCAGCTAGAAAGTTGGATTTAGGGAAATGATTGTTTAGAGTGATCAATTCTAGACGTTTTGGTTTCTTGATGATAAGAGAGATTCTTGGCTTCTGATATGTCCATCTTTTGTTTATGCTTACAGAAGCTGCTAGAGAGTGCAAGATTATCTTGGACACAGTTGAGTCAGCTCTTCCTCATGGTATATACAGTGAGATCAATGAAGACAGCAAATTGCTGGAGATGTTCCACAGAGCACTGGAGTTGCTTCCAAGATTATGTTTACAAGCAGGGTCTCTAGACGAGGCGATTGCTGCATATCGAAGAGCATTGCTGAGGCCGTGGAATTTAGATCCTCAAAGACTGGCAAAAGTGCAGAAGGACTTAGCTGCCACATTGCTGTACGGAGGTGTGGAAGCGATGATCCCTTCTGAGTTCAAACCAGTCGGAGCCAAATTCCCCGAGAACAGCGCAGAGGAGTCGATTCTTCTGTTGTTTATACTGATGCAGAAGGTTGTTTATGGTGAGATAGAGTGGGATCCCGAGATTATGGACCATTTAACTTTTGCACTCTCCATGTGTGGGCAGTTCGAGTCCTTGGCTGATCACGTGGAGCAAGTTCTACCGGGTATATATAATCGAGCCGAGAGGTGGTACTTTCTTGCTCTTTGCTACAGCGCTGCTGGCCAAAATGGGACAGCTCTGAACCTTCTAAAGAAGGTATCTGGAATGTCTGAACACAATCATAGCCCTCATTTAGCATCATTCTTGCTGGGAGCAAAGCTTTGTGCTGAAGATCCAAGCGAGTCTTCCGATGGGATCACTTTCGCGCGTAGAGTAATCGATATTTCGATAAACCAAAACAAGCATCTACTAGGCCAAGCTCATAAGTTTCTTGGCATCTGCTATGGAAACGCTGCAGTGATGTCCATGTCTGATTTTGAAAGAGCTGCTTTACACAGAGACTCGATCAAATCCCTGAACCATACATCACTCGCCCGGACTAATGATCCGGAAATCAGCTTCCAACTCGGGCTAGAAAATGCCATCCAAAGAAACTTGACTGCAGCTTTCGACCGTGCCATGATTCACTCGAAAATGAGTGCTGGAAGCTCAGCAAGAGGTTGGAAACTCTTGGCGCGTATTGCATCTGCAGAGCAGAGACTACTGGATGCAGAAGCCATTGTTGACCTTGCATTGGACGAAACAGGAAGCATGGAACAGCTGGAGCTTCTTCGATTAAAAGCTCTGGTGCAGATCGCTCAACAACAACCGAAACAGGCCATAGAGACTTACAGGATCTTGCTAGCCCTAATTCAAGGACAGGGTGCAACTCATGACAAAAACAGCCATGAGGTGTGTGTGAACTTCTTGAAACTACAGCAGCTTACTCGTTAACGATGTTTTTACACGTTTCCATTGTTTCTTGGCAGGTGGAAGCTGAGAGGAGGCTGGAATTAGAAGCATGGTTAGACTTGGCTGGACTTTATTCAGACCACGAGCTATGGTTGGATTCAGATATCTGCATTAGCAAAGCCAAGGCAACTAAATTTTACTCTGCTCGTGGCTGGCACGAAACAGGTCGATAAATCAAGCCCTCTCCTTATCTTCGCGTTTTCATGATTGCTTCGTGTCTATCTTGCGCTTACATACTTCCTCAAATGCAAGCAGGAAGAGTTCTTGAAGCCAAAGAACAATACAAAGATGCAATGGCTGCATTTGCGGTTTCTTTATCGATAGCACCGGATTATGTCCCTAGCATAGTTTCAACTGCTGGAACACTGATGAAGATGGATAATAAGTCGCCCCATATTGCAAAAAGCTTCTTGATGAACGCATTGCGGCTGGAACCCACGAACCACGAGGCGTGGTTCAATCTAGGGCTCGTGTACAAGATGGAAGGATCGATGCAGCAAGCATCAGACGCCTTCCAGGCCGCACACGAGCTGGAGGTCTCTGCCCCTGTTCAAAGCTTTGTATGACTGAGCTACATTCATTCTTGTGAAAAACTGATTGTCAATTTTGAGACACTTGATTATTGAACTTGTACAGAAGCAATTGTTTCAATGCCTTGAATCGATTATTATTGTTCACATTTGTTTCCTATAAATAACCAGGCAGTGCTAAATTTGACCTGCAACTCAAAGAAAGACATAAAATTTACTTCAACTTCATCACATTTATGTTGAAATATTTTCTTTGATGAAAGTGAGCCTTTTTACAATTACTGCCATTTTTATTTTCTTTTTCTAAAACACAAATTTTACAACATTTTAAATAAAAATAACAATTTTCTTTTCCCCCCAAACTGTCGACTCTCCACTCTCCAGCCTCACTCACTGCCTTCCGCCTCCACCCTTGTCCCTCGCCGGCGACGCTGCTTCGCCCCCACCCTTGTCGCTGACTTGCTGCTTCTCCATTCGACTCTCCAATCTCCAGCCTCACTCACTGGCTTCGGCCTCCACCCTCGTCCCCTCGCCGTCGCTTCCGCAGGTCGCTGCCCTCACCCTCGCCGGCCCGTCGCTGCAGTTTGTTCCTGCAACTGAGAGATATGAATGATTTTGTTAATTGCAACTGATACATTTGTTATAGATTTTCTTAGAATTTCTCCAATTAAGTTGATATGCAGAAATTCTTGTTTGTGGCTGCGTTTGTTATTATTTCTGTTATAGATTCTCCAATTTTCTTTCTTAGCTGATAATACAGAGTTGTAGTGTATGACTATATGTAGCTGTGAAATTTTCATTTGTAAATGTAAATTTTCTGATAAGCCATATATCTATTTGATTGTTGGTTTCTTGTTTCGCAGATTCTGCAAGCGCCAGGGAGAGAAGTCGTTCACAAGATAATAAGGTGAGGAACTTGGCTGAAAACATATCGTTTCCTCTTCATTAATTTCTTTTGTTGAAAGCGGAAGGGAGGTTGTTTGTTGATGAAGAAGGAAAGATCTTGGCATCTTAAAAAAAAATTATATCTATCCATTTTGATTTGTTTCATTTGGTTGGATCTGAAAAAATCTTAAGCGGTTACACCAATGTTTCTGTTGGAGAGAGAAACAAAATCTTCAAGAAAATCATGCTCCGAGTCGCGGCGATCGTTCCAATTTTCCACTGTGATTTTTCTTTTCTTTGTATATAATTCTTTATTTATTACGTTTACTACGTTTCTTTAAACGGAGAGCTAAATTTTCTTTAAAAAAATGTTTAATGAAATAAATCATTGATTTCGAAGCGATTAAGATTTCAGTGCAGTGATTAATTTCACAATTAATGATTTGTATATTTTTGTATACATCAGTCTTCAGTTGCCGTCGTCATACTGGTATTGATCACTGTTCATAAATTTTAACGCAAGAATTAAAAAATTGATAACTATAATTAAAAAATTTATTTGTCCACGGCCCTAAGATTTTGTAATTTTTAATCCTTAAAAATAAATCACTCCTTTTTCCACTAAAATAACTTCATGTGTCAGCTGCTCTGTCTCGTGCTCCCGCCATCAGTTCACTGCTCAAACCCTATTCCCATTTTGGAAAATATTTGAAACTTCTGCTTCTGCAATTCCTTGCTGTGTTTCTTTTATCCAGGATTTCGGAGCATAATAGCTACGGTTTGAAGAAAATGAAGGGTGGAACTGTTCAGATCAATTGGCACGACATCAAGCCCGTTCTCGCATGTGATTTCCATCCCATCTCCGCCCTCCTCGCCACCGCCGGTGCCGACTATGATATTAAGGTGCATTTCATTTTTCATGCCAAATTGCCGCGCCAAATCGACTACTTTTTCGCTTAGCGTTGTTAGTCATTTGGAAGTTGGAACTAACAAATTCTATTTACTCACTTTAAATTGGGTATTCCTTTCCTACTAAAATTGGAAATCCTGTATTTTACATCATATGAACGAGTCATTTGGGTTATGAAAATTTCTAATTTTAATCTTTTTTTTAGTGTCCAGATGTATTTTGGCTAGCTGCATTACTATATTCCCCCCTCCCCCTCTTTTTTAATTTTTTTTTATTTTTAAAAGATTTGAGTTTTGCCAACTTCGTTTATGTGTTGCCAATGAGATTATTTTTAGTGTTTCCTTAACCGTTGATGCTGTAACTTAGGCTAATTAATGTCAGTATGCAGCTCTGGGCAACGATCTCTGGCATTGATCAAAAGAAGGCTCCTGGAGTAACTTATCATAGCAGTCTGTCATACCATAGTTCTGCTGTAAATTCACTTCGCTTCTCTCCGTCTGGTATATCTTCTTATCATTTTGCTTTGAATCTAAACATTTTTCATTCCATCCAAATTTGCTTACATCAATAATGATTATATTGTCATTAAAGAAAAAAAAAATTGCAACATGAGATCGTTTGAGTATTGGCATGCAGAACTTTCTTGTAGCTAGTGTTTCACATAACTCTAAATTTGGAAGTATATATGGTCGTGTTTGTACCTGTGAGTGAATATTAAGGTGTCTACATGCCCATCATGTAAGATGTTTGCTTTGTTTTTATATGCGATTTTAATCTTCTCATTGTATTATATAGGTTTATGAGATTTTTGAGTATTCTAATTGCAATATGTGGCCATGTGTCATCCCTTAAAATATACTATAATAACTGAATTGGGAATGGGCATGGTGAATATCAAACTCGAATCTTCTTTGGTTTGTTTAAGACTACACTATTTCTTCTTCTTAAGTGCTGTGTTCTCAAGGTTCAGCAATATTGCTAAGCTTTCTGTAATTAATTTTTCTGAGCTGCATGTTACTCTGTCAATACCTTTTCACTCAAAAGTTACACTCTTTCCTAAAATCTCAGGAGAGCAGTTGGCATCTGGTGCTGATGGTTAGTTGTCATTCTTCAAACCATAGTGTTCGTACTCAGTTGGTTCTTATTTTGAGAGCCTGAAGCATTCTATCAGCTATTTTATATATAATGTCATTTTTCAGGTGGTGAGCTGATCATTTGGAAATTAAATATTACTGATGTTGGTGAAGTATGGAAAGTCCATAAGTCATTAGTGTGAGTATTTCAGTATTTTTAATATCTTTAGTCTGTGTAGCCTGATGATAGTCACCTTGTATCTGAAGAATGTATGTATGCAGTTCTTGAAACTATTATTGATGTCCTTTGCAATATTACTTTCAGGTTTCATCGTAAGGATGTATTAGATCTACAGTGGTCTGCTGATGGGGCATATCTCATATCCGGCTCAGTTGATAATTCATGCATCATATGGGATGCTATTAAGGGTAAGACGACAAAAACTAATTTAGTGTAGATGTTCTGTAAAGTCAGAATTTAACTCACTCGTTTTTGCATTTTAGGTTCAGTACACCAAATTTTGGATGCACATTTTCATTATGTTCAAGGTGTAGCATGGGATCCACTAGGGAAACATGCAGCATCATTCAGTTCAGATAGAACTTGTCGTATTTATGTTAACAAGCCTTCTAAATCAAAAGGTATTGAGAAGTCAAATTTTGTTTGTCAACATGTCATCTCGAAGGCAGAGGCACCAGTGGCAGAAGAATCTAAGGTTTTAAAACATTAATCTTATACAATACTCAACACATACAGAAGTTCCTCTATAACTGTTTTGCTGGACTTGATTCAGTCAGCTAGAAGCCATCTTTTCCTTGATGAGACACTCCCATCTTTTTTTCGAAGATTAGCCTGGTCACCTGATGGATCATTTTTGCTTGTTCCTGCAGGTATCATAACTTACATTTAGTCTGATCTAGTTCAGTGACTTGGGACCATGTTATGTTTCTTCAAAGAAGCTAACAACTATCTCATAATTTCTTATATTACAAATGTTTTTTTGTATGTTCGATGCCAAGGCAGTGGTTTTATTTTTATTTTCATTTTCAGGTTCTCACAGAAACACAACAACTTCGGAATCTGTCAATACTGCTTATGTGTTTTCTAGAAAAGATTTTTCCAGGCAAGAATCAACTCCGTTTCCAATCCTAATCCTTGATATGTCGGTGCAAATTTATAAAATGCAAGTTCTCTTTGTGTGCAAATTTATAAAATGCAAGTTCTCTTTGTGTCCAAGCAGACCTGCTCTAATGCTCCCTGGTGCCAGTAAACCTGTTGTTGCTGTAAGATTTTGCCCCATGAAGTTTAAATTGTTGGGAACAAACACGTGTATGATTCTTCTCTTTTGTTCACTATTTGGGCCTGCTGCTGCTTTCTGATGGATAGACCTTTTTACCCAGGTTCATTATTCAAGCTCCCATATCGCCTTATTTTTGGTGTGGCCACTTTGAACTCCTTGTATATCTACGACACAGAAAGCATTCAGCCAATAGTAGTTGTAGCTGGAGTTCATTATGCAGCTATAACAGACATTGCTTGGTAATCTTGGTCCCTCTTTTTGGTGAAGATTCTTTGAGTATATATTTTCAAAATTCGGTCATTCAGGTCACCATCTGGGAATTATTTGGTACTATCCTCTCAAGATGGCTATTGCACTCTGCTTGAGTTTGAAAATCAAGAACTTGGGTCACCTATGCCCGTATCAGGTTTTGTGTGAACTCCTCTTTGTTTTTGTTTAGTAAGTAAGATTCCATCCATCATGGCTGCTGAAACAGTTTTATCTGGTAGAGAAAAAACAAGAGATGATTGTGGAAGCTAAAACCGATGATGGTACCAGTGCTTCTTCTGTAGATAGTGGAAAGGATGAGAATGACAGAAAACAAGCTTCACCAAGTACAGCAGCAGCAGTATCTCAGACTCAAACTAAACCTGCCAAGAGGCGCATTACCCCAATGCCAATTGATTAACTTAAGTTTGTGGTTGGTTTTAGTGTCACTAAATCACCGTTCCTCTCAATGCACTGGATAAGAAAAACAACTGTGTGCATTTTCAAGCTTCTTTGTTCTTGCCTTTCTCAATCGCAGACCTTTTTCTTTTGGTACTGAAGAATTTAGGGGCCAAGAGATCACTTGTCCAGATCTTGTCTGAGAACAGCTCTTTCTCTAGAGGTGGCCACGGCCCGGTTCTGGTTTGGAACCGCCGGTTCAGCGGTTCCAGAAAGGTGGAACCGGAGCCGGCCTTGAAAAATGGTTTTGTTTGAACCGGCAGCTCCGATTCCACCCGGTTCCAGTTCTGAACCGGCGGTTGGATGAATTTTTTTTTTTTATTTTATTTTTTCACTCGGCGACACGCGGCGCTCTATGATTTATCGATTTTCAAATTTTCGAAATTTTATCCTGCCGGTTCAATGGTTTGGAACCGGAACGGCCGGTTTGGAATCGTTTTTTGATTTTTTTTATTTAATTTTTTTCTGGCGGTTCGGTGGTTCCGAACCGCCGGTTAAGGGGTGGAACCTGAATCGGCCTGTCCAGACAAGGTTCCGGTTCTGAACCGTTTGGGACGGTTCTGGTTCGTTACTGTGAACTGTCGGGCTGGTTCAGGTGATTCCGGTTCGGAACCGTGAATCACCGGGCCGATTCGGGCGGTTCCGGTTTGAATTGGCCACCTCTATCTTTCTCTAAAAGGTTCATTTTAACCGGGACGGATGGATTGTGATTTAGGGTAGTAGGTTTCTCGACCAGACATTCTTAGTCGAAAAATCTAGGCTTATTCAACTTCCTCATATTTATTACTCCTACAAAGAATGTTCCAAACAGTTCCATACTTCCATAGCTTTATTTCCTCAAACAACAGTATATGTTTTTTTTAAAAAATAAAGGCCAATGTAACTTAACCAATCAAATGTGTCTACTATTGAAAATATTAACATAAAATAAGTCTCTAGAAATAAAAGGTTTTGGATTAGATGGTAATATAACATAATGAGTGATCAGATTCATTTACTCAAATTGACCGTCGTTCATTTTCTTCTAGAAAAAAGAAAAGCAAAGTTTTGATATTAATTTTTTTTTACGTTTTATTATGATATATATTGTTTATTTGTTTACTCAAAGTCGTAAGATAAGCCTATATATCATCCCCTCTCCCTTATCCATCGCCTTCATCAATTATATTATCAATTAAAAAATAAAAATAAACAATGGAAAAATGTATCATTACGGAAGTGGAGTTTGAATTGAATAAATTCTTACATGAATCATATTTCTTTCTATTTCATAATATCATATTATATTATTTATGTCTGTGTATGAATATCGTGTTAACTTGAACTGGATTTTGGATTGAAGAAATTATTAAATAAAACATATTTCTTTCAATTTCATAAGATCATATTTGTTATAAATATATTTATTTATTTATTTATATTATTGGACATTACTTATATATATATTTGAATGCACAGTTTGTAAAGCGACGTTCATTTTGAATAAGAAACTGCTCTTTTCTCTTTTCTCTGTGTTTTCTTCTTCTCTTCACTTTCTTCTCTGTTTTCTATGTTATTCGTTGTTTTGGATCAATCAACTCACAACAATATTATATTATTTATGTCTATGTATGAGTATGGTGTTAACTTGACTCATTAATATTTTCAAGTTTCCAAGCTCAATTAATTTTTTATTAAATAAAATTTATTTTACTTAACTCAACTATATCTTGTAATGTTGTAATATTGACACGTATATGATTATAGATAGAGGCAGCACCATATGAAGACTCACGACATTGGTTGACATAGGTTTTATTAACTACTTCCTCTTTATTATATTAATCTCGTTTTCTTTTTTCGTCGGTTTTGATATATTAGTCATATTTCTTCAAATTATAATTTTTTTACACTTAATAATAAATTATTATTTTTACTCTATTATTGCATCCCGTCAATATGACTAATTAATCGGGACAAAGTTTTTTCTCATAAATTTGTGAGTTATAATTAAAAAAATATAGAAAGCAAGAAACGGTAGCAGTTGCTTACTTGCAAAATACTCCGCCCAATAACCATTAATTAATATTCCAGCCGCCATATATTAATAATAAATTGCAAACTAGGGGTCCCAACCAGAATTGACTAATAATGATTCTAGTTACCAAAATAAATAAATAAATAATGGTTGCATTTATTTTTTTAAATAAAAGTTTTCAAATAATAAATATCGAAACCGATTATTTTTTTTTTCTTGATTTTTCCGACCGAAGAAAATTATTTTCAAATATGTATGCTAACTTTCATCAGTTACTATCATATTTGTCGAAATATATATGGTACGTGTTGACTGTTGGGGAAGTTTGTAGTTCACTTCTAGAATGAATTCATAATTTTATTTAGGCAAAATAAATAGTGAGATAAAGGTTCCAAGGCTGTCTCTCAAATTAATACTTCATTAAAAAAATAAGCTGTTGAGATCTTAAACCATATCCTTCCTTTTAATACAAATTTGAGGTGACTGAGTTTTTTTTTAAATCATTAATTTTAATTACGAAATCGTGGTTGACAAGAATGCAGATCATTAAATTGACCGTATCTCTTAAAAAACTCTAGAATACAAAAGTTTTAGATATTGTACACTATATACATAAAGCTTATTTAATTTTTTTTCATTTTTTTTAAAATTTAATTTATTCAAATTCTTGAAAGTCTGCCAGCTTGCAGGTTTTCAAAGTCTATCATGACTCGAGGCTAATGTCAACATGACTCAAGACTCCAATGTTGGATGGATTTATAGATATATATGTAGAGATAGAGAGAGAAAATTAATTTTCCTTCATCATACAAAAATATAACAAACTACAAGATTTGGAAATAAAAATAAGTAGGAGATTAGGACTATATCAACATTTTGAAGATTACACTTTAAAATACAAATTAAAAGCAAAACTCAAGGCTGATTAATGAAGTGCCTTCCACCACCTTGGTCTATCACAGCCTTTATTGCTACGCTCCTTACACAAAATTATCAAGAAAAAACAAAAATAAAAATAAAAATACGATAATATACAAAATATTTGGTAGGCATTAATTAGGAAATTGATTATTTCCTAATCTCATATTGCCTAACAACTATTTACATCAACGTAACCACCATTAATTAAAAAAAAAAAAAAAGAAATCGAAAACTCGAAAAACCTCATTAACCGATGTTTACCAGCTTCGTTTACGATTATGGGGCAGTTGATTCAGTCCATTAATGACACTTTTTGGGGAAGATGGAGTTTCATCCACCACCATCTGCTTCTCACTCCTCTTCCTCACGTACTCCTTCTTCCTCTTCGGCTTTCTCTCACTAGAACCCGCCGGGGAGCTCCCGGCGGCGAACGTCGGGGCCAAATACCATCCGATCGACGTGCACAGAATCGCGAATGAGCGGCCGTAAATCGCGAGGAACACCAAAATCAAAACCACCATCACCGGGAAATAGAAATGAGGGTGTCTCAAGTCTTCAATTTTGAAGCTCCCTTTGCATCGAAGCGACCTCCTCTTCTTCATCACTTTCTCCCTCTCCTCCCCCGCAGCGCTCTGACTCTGAGCGTTATTATTATTATTACTATTAGTATTACCGCCGTCGTGATCAGCTTGAGCTGCGGCGGGGGTCTTGAAACTGCGCTGCTCGATCAAGTTCTTGCCGGATTTCGGAGGATTTTTTTCCTTGACCTTGACGACGATCGGCTTAACGGAGTCGGAATCGTTGGTGTAGACGAATCGGACGAATCGGATATCCTCGGAGCCCTTCTGCGTGTAGATCTTCTGCTTCTTATCGTCGAGATCGGCTAGGAGCGCGTAGAATTTGTCCAAGCCTCTGTCGGCGTAAGGGTTTTTGGCGGCGGTGTCTCTGGCGGTGAGCCTGCAGAAGCTGGTGCTCCGGCGAGAGCGCTTGGGGGTGGAGCAGGGGCTGACGTAGGGGTCGTTATCATGAGCTTCATCTTGATTGCTGAAACTCCCGGTTCCGCAAAAGAACATCTGTTGGGTTTGAGTGATTTTTGATTTTGATTCAAATGATTTGATTTAATCGAAAGAAAATTTTGGAGAGGTGGGGGTTTATTTATATATATATATATATGGAGGGAGAAGTGGGAGAAGACTCGATCAAGAATGAAGAGGGTGTTGCTTGGTCAAAGAAATGCAAATATTTCTTCCATGGAAGCTTCTGTTTAATTTGCTTGGTTTATTATTATTATTGTATTTATCGATTCTTGAATGACTTATATATATATAATATTAGCGCCATGTTTGAACGACTATCTATCTCATTTCATTACATCCCATTTCATATTGAGTGAGTCTTGAATAAGATATATATTTTGTGAGATTTTTGAGTGTATTGTGTTTATAATTTATTTTAGTGCGTGTATTCTATTCATAATTTGTATTCCATTCGGAATAATTAGATGAAGCATTTTATATATGTAAATAATGTACTTCAACATAGTAAATGATACATTATTTGTATTCGGATAAAAATGTGTATAGTATAAAATACATTCGCTTATAATATCTCACCGTCTAAAAAAAACATCATTTCGCACAAGCTTTTACCTTTCATATTTCATCAAACACGGCACTTTTTAATCGACACAAATCTTAATATTTTGTTTCGACAATATAGCTTAGCCTTAATTTGCGCTTGTTCCAATTTAATTGAATATTTATGAATTATGATACATATTCTAATTTATTATCACAATATACTTAACATGAATAGTACTCGAAATTTAATAAGTAAATGTTTATTAATTGGGACAACAATTCTCAATGTAGAATATCGTTTATTACATACGGGTAGGGGCCTGTATTCATCATTAATTTAATTTGGCTTAGCTAAGAGGAAAATCACAGCATTATAGATACTGAATATTATTTTGTTATAAATAAATAAATTAATGAGCACAATTGGGCACGTCGAATGAGATGCCTGCTCTAGTCTAGGGTTACTTATCTTGAAAAAAATAAATTAAAAAAATTACGTACAAATATATGTACTTCAACACGGTTTTTGTGTGAACACCAAACCAAAAATCGAGGTTGATTTTTCTTAAATTGACTCCATCCAACTTTTATTCAATAATATCATCACATAACATGAGCTCCACAATTATTCTTTTTTTAATCATTAATAATTAGCACGTCGCTTTGATTTTTCCCATGGTTAAAATTAAACTCTGTTTGTGTATTATATAATTCATTGATTCGACTATTATATTATATTAATTGATAAGATTTGATGATTTATATATATAGTTCAAAATTAGGAATCAAATCTTCTTCAATCGGCCGGGCGGACTTTCTGTTTGTTTATTATTTAACGGCAAAATTTTGTGTTAGGCACTCCTAGCTAAATGGTTTAGGCGGGTTTTATTCATACCTAAATGGGTTCACCCATCCCAAATAGTATTATTAATTCACAATTAAAATATATTAAATAGGTGTGAGTTAGGTTAATGGATAAAACCCATCTAAACCATTTAGACGTGCCTAACCTGAGAGTTTCCCTTATTTAATTAGTATTCCATATAGGATTAGGGAGTTTGAAAATAATAGTAATTGATGGTGTCCGATATGTAATGACGTTTCACGTTTGTCCAAACCTTTAAATTAAAATATTATCTCAGATCTTTAAATAATTTCAAAACATATCGGCTATTATATAGTATCTTTATGATAATTAATTAAAATGGCTGTCAACATTTAATGTTGGATCTTATGATTTTCTTTGTTGTTCTTATTATGTTTATAGTATCTCACATTGACCGAAAACCTGGGCGTATACCACTTTATAATAGTGAAAGTCTCTTTTCTTTATAAATTGGTTTTTAAGGGAGAAAATAAAATTTTAATATGGTATCAAAGTCGGTTTAGTTCGATAAGGATTTCCCATAAATGCTTCATGCTGTGTGTGAGAGGGTGTTAAGATATCCCGATTATTGGATCCCCATGAAACTCCATGTTGCACGTGAGAGGAGTGTATTAAAAATATCCCACATCGACTGGAAACTTAGGCGTAATAATCGTGCGAAAATTTCCTCTCCTTACAAATTAAACTAGTTTTAAAAGGAAAAAAATAAGATCGTTAACCTCTTATAATTTATTAAACGCCAAAGCGCTATTTCACAAGGGGTCTAATGTTCAAAGACAAAAACTTGCGTTAGGCAGGCCTAAACGGTTTAGGTGGGTTTTATTCTACCCAAATGGGTTGACCCATCCCAAATAGGGTTTATTAATCCCAATTAGGGTATATTATATGGGTTTGGGCTTGAGTTAATGGATAAAACCCGCCTAAATCGTTTAGGCCTGCCTAACCCAAGACCTTCCCATGTTCAAATTGTATAATTATTATAAAAACCTTTCGGTTATAAAAATAATTCAACAATTAAAATTAGTTTTAAGTAAAATTGATATCTAATCAATTTTATATAAAACTTAAAAACAAATTATCAATAGTCATTTTTGTCCAACTAAAACTTATATTGCATGAAGTTTAAGCTAGAGCTGATCAAACATATTTTTGAAGTTCTATTCTCCAACACCTGAAAAAGGTAAAATTCGATTTATTGTGATGTTAAATCATCGCAATGGAGCATTTCAAGCTAATATTTTGTTTTTTTCTATATAAAAAAAATCTACAACGAGTATGATTATATTGAGTTAATTGTTTTAAAACTTTATTTTTATTCTCTTAGAATTTAATCTAGTGAGTTCAATTGGCAAATTAGAAAGAGAAACAACTATGGATAAGATGATTAGGTGAGACTAGGTGGCACGTTTAATAAATGGAAATGAAAAAAATTAAAAATCATAATGTCATGCAAAGTAGGGTAGCCCATCGACGTTAGGTTTAATTGACATCAATTCCTATTTTTTTAAATTTTTTTTTTTCATGACGGTATAAATCGTGGATAATTATCTTCATTAATACATACATATCCATAATATCAAGTGTTACAATTTATTTCATCATCCATAACTACGATTATTAGATTTTTGCTACATTTGTAAGTGAAAATTGTTAATTTTGAAGATGAGGAAATGTCTTATGATACATGAAATCATAACTTTTTTTTTCTTAGAAAATGATTATATGAAAAAAAAATATTTCAAAGCCACACACTAAGATGAGACGGCCACGTCAGGCCGTGAGAGCCATGTCAGGCCTTGACGAAGAAGAGGATTTGATATGAATGAATCTTCGTAACATTGTTCAAATAGCAAGCATAGAATGCATTTTGGTTATTTTTCATGCTTATAGAAGTGTCACTAAGACAGTTCATTATGTAGCACAATATAATGTGCATATCTCACAATAGATGAGTTGGAGATCTGTTTTCCCGGACTGACTAGTTGATGTAGCTAGTGTTTATAAAGTTTAATGTATAAAACTTTTTTATTCAAAAAAATAAATAAAAAAAATGAAACAACCTCGTCAATAATAGTTTTATATTTTTTTAACTTGTAATTAATAAAAATCTCTTCAATAGTAGATGATAATTTATATTAAAACTGATAACTCTCTGCAGTACTTTTTTTACTATATTATGAAATAATATTTGTATATGTCTTAAAAATGAAGATCTGTAACAAAAAATATTTGCATATTGCGCATGATTAATCTGTGGAAGGAGTGGCTATTACAGTCTAAAAGCTGTGATATTTTGGGTTGGAAAGCTGATGATGTTATTTAATTTGCCTATATATAATATATACATACAGATAGCTAGGTTTCCATCCATCTATGAATGGTATAATTAATCCAACACTTTTTCTCATTTTAGATAATAATGCTAAACTTGAGTTCCACATTTTAAAACTTACTCCAAAAAAAAAAAAAAAAAAAAAAAAAAAGTTTTCACATCTCTGTTTTTTCAAGGGATAAAACAGAGAGATGATGCATCCGAACTCGGAAGATCTTTACACATAAAAACTCCACCACTAAAATATCTTTGAAGAAACAAGTTTCATATATTACTGAATTCCCCATATATATAAAATTAATAACTAGAATATATAAATATAATGGATCAGCAGCCAAAATAAAAAATGCTGGTGTATGACGTGTGAATTATGGGGGAGCAGGTAGACTCTGCAAGACTTAAGGAAGTCAAATATATATATATATATATATTCTTTAATTTTCTTTAATTCAAACATCGCAACAATATGAAAAAAAGTGAGATCTTCACACCTCCATTCCAAATGGACGACTTAGCTAGTGATTGCTAGATCAAATTATCTAGAGCTCGTCATTTTTAAAAAAAATCTTACAAGAATAGTTGAATGATAAATTTATAGAAACTATTCTGTTCATAATAAATAATTGTCAAGGATATGAAACAAAAGTGATAGACCCATTGATATGCGCCCTTGAACTAATCGGAATATAGGGTAAAATAAAATGGGAAGGTCTTGGGTTAGGCAGGCCTAAACAATTTAGGCGGGTTTTATTCATTAATCCAAGTCTAAGCCCATATAATATACCCTAATTAGGATTAATAAACCCTATTTGGGATGGATCAACCCATTTGGGTAGGATAAAACCCGCCTAAAAATGCAAGTTTTTGCCAAATAAAATATTTTACTTCCTCCGTCCCGCATAATTAGTCTCACTTTGATCGGAACACAATAATCAATCTTCGTGAGTATAATAGAATTATTATTTTATTAATGTGAGGAGTTTTTTTTATTTTAAAAATTATTTTTAAATCAAATACCTCATCAATCAATATTTTAATAGCAATAAGATCTGAAAATGAGATATTTCACTTTAGTTGGTGTATGGATTAATTTATTGACTAATCACACTTGATACTGATACTGAGTGGGTCTCTAACACTAATAGTTGCATCATGGGCTTTTGTCTTCTAAGTTAAATCAATTGTGATAGTGTCTCCAAAAAAAATGATAGTTCAACCCCTTTATTATTAAATCTAAGTTTCAAACTTTTTTATCAAATTAAATAAACTTTCTAAATTTAAACAAACTTTTTAAATTTAGATTTTATTTAAAATATTCATTAATTTTAAAGTCATCAAATAATTATATTACTCATATATCTTCTAACTACTACAAAGACTTATCATACTTGTAACTTGTAAATTATGAAAATATTAACTTTATAAAATCAATGATGTTATATTCGTATTAATTTTACCAAACATGTTTGCTCACAAACCCACAAGTCGAGTACTATAATATTCAACTTTAATTAATTTAATAAACGAGCTTTTATTGAATCAAGAACCGAATGCTCACGAATAGTTTGATTCCTTTATAATCATTATTAGTTATATTTAATGGTTAAAGCAAACTTTCAAAATCTTTAGAGTTGATTAAATCAAATATTGAGAGCAACTAGAATGAACAAATATGTATAAACTTGAGCTTCAAAAAGAATGTAGACTTACAATAATGTAATCTGCCTACCATATTTGTTCGAAAAAGGGCTCCCCAGAAACAAAAGTAACCCCATAACTTGCTGCAACATCGACAGCCATCCTTTCCAAGATCATATTAGCATTGTAGAGATATGATTGCAGATGTGAAAAGATGATCAAGGCAGCTGCTATTCCAGCTTACGATCAGGATCATCCTCGCCGTCAAATACTACATCGTCTTTCATGTACTTCTCCTGCACAGCTGCCACTGTAAACCAAGTCGTCAAGGAAAACCAATCTGAATTCACAGATGGTCCGTGCTTGGAAAGTTATCAGTCAGAATATCAAGTATACTCATAAGGGAATTTAACCATAAACTGCATCAGATAACGAACGACTGACAATAACTCTTATACTTGGATCATGAGACTGTTCGTGATTTAGATTGATGCAAAGGTACATTCTATTGAAATTAAGCCTGTGATAGAACAACCATATCTGAAGTTTTCATAAATACGCTTTGATAAAATAAAGAAATTAAAGAGGTGCTAATATGAACAAAGCTATAGAAGAACGTGTACGGTGAAGGATATCTATAATAATCAAAATCAACTGGGCCAACTGCGATTTTGCTAAATTCAACTGCACTTGCTTCAATATCAGCAAATATGTACCCGTTGGTCTTGTCAATCAGTTTAACAAGATTTCCAACGCTTTCTTTATCCTGAAAACTCATGAGAAAGAGCTAGGTCAATAAATAACACCATTGATCATAAAAGCACAGATACATGTGGCATGCCTGAATGTCCAAAGTGGTGAAATTGACAAGACTGAAATCTTCTATGACCTCGCAGAGCTCCTTTGTTAGCTTGCTGGAGATGTAGTGAAGTAGGGTCATTAATAATTGAATTACATGAACATGGTGTACGGAATGATAGATCATATTAATCAAAAGAACTAAGAGAATTGTGAAAAGGAAGCCTTTTATTTCTAAAGAATAGTTGGGACCTTGTTCTATGCACTATACTCTAATGAATCTCAATGTAAATTATAGCAATTTCAGTACTCAAAGTTCAGTCAGATCTAGGAAAGAAATAAATACATTTAACATT
The DNA here is from genome assembly GCA_026898455.1 of Plectranthus barbatus. Lineage (NCBI taxonomy): Eukaryota > Viridiplantae > Streptophyta > Magnoliopsida > Lamiales > Lamiaceae > Plectranthus > Plectranthus barbatus. The sequence goes on along the minus strand of JAPKLW010000116.1, from coordinate 792,083 downwards.
CATGGCAAAATCTCAGTGATTATGTTCAGTGCTTGTCCTGCATATGATTCTGACTAAGTTTCATACCTATACTTAGAAGATTGAGGATCTTTTTCAAGCTGATATTGTAAATAAGATAAATCTTGTACATCCGTGTAGAAGTCAAGGCTGAAAGCTGCAAATCCAGCGAGGATTAAGATAAACCATAACATCAGGACATAAAGAAGACAGTTTTTGAGGTAGAAGTGTAATCAAAGTGCTCAAACCTAGTGTGCCATAACTTTCTATAAGATCAATCTTAGACAAAACATTGACATGAGGGAGCTCCAAGTGTAGCATGGTTGAAAGTGAAAGCAGCAGTGCACTAATATACTTCCCTGGATCGCTGCAAAGATGGGCATCAACCAAGTGAACGGCAGCCAACTGCAAAAAGTGGGGGCGTTAAGAATTCCAACAAGGCTAAGAGTGCAAAATAGCAAAAGTCTCATGTACTATATCTACACGATTCAAAATAAGTTCTTCATTTTGAACAAAAGTTGCATCCTAATTTGATTTAAAAAATAAATAAATTACAGAGATGCACAACATACCCTGAGATTCAACTTTTTAATAAGTTTCATGATAACTCTCTTAGCATTTTCATGAAGGAAAAAGAGTTCCACCTGACCAGGGAAATCGAAGAGAAGATAGTGATCTGCAAAATGACACCGGTATCCAACCTTAATTGGCCATATAGTTCCAAAAGGAAACAAATAAAAAATAGATTAAACATTCACGACAGTAACATACAGTTGCTAACAGCATGCAAAAACTGAAAGGATAAGCATGCAAAATAAAAAATAAATAAATTATCATTGATAGAAAGGCTAAGTCTGAATAGAAGAAGAAAGCATTTGAAGAATTATGCAGATACATTTGGACAATAAAAACATTATCATAGACGGAAAGGCTAATCATACATAGAAGAAGGAAGCATTTGAATAATTATGCAGGGTCAATGACAAAACTATAGCTCTAACTGTGAAATAACCACATAAGCTCACTAATACCTTTATTGTTAAGCAAAAAGACAATCTGGTTATGCAGATTACACTTAGAAAAAGTTACTACATTGCAAAGAACCAAGATACTCATCTCCGTTAAGTTTGATCAAAATTCAAAACACAAACAGCAATAGGATTCATGTATCAATTCCACGTGAACTAGTCTAAGGCAAGGATGAAGAGAGAGTTCAATGGGCATTTATTTATACCGCAGCCCAAAACGTGTTACTGGCTCAAGTAATTTTGCTTTCAATAATCCAAAGCAAGACAAATAAATTGCTAAATCATAATTTGAAAACCTACAAGCCCACCAGAATCAACTCTCATTTCAAATCTCCATAAAATAACTGCATCCTTTTCGAAGGATTACCAAATCGAAAGTGGGCTTACCAATTTTAAAAACCATTATCTTTCGGGTGCATAAACATTATAAACTGATAGCATGCCACCCAAAAATAAGGAAACACAGAAAATGATATCAAAAAGAGTAAGAAACCTTTGAGAAGGGGTTTCAGTTTGACTTCTAACCAATCGATGTTCTTCTCCAAATAGTCCATGCAATATATAAGACCTGTCAGGCATGATTGAATTTTTATCATTTATCAAAATGCCTTGCAAATTTTGTCATATTCAACAAATCTCAATCTAAATCAATATTTGATACACTAACAAATATGATATTACTACATGCCATATCTTCGATCCTATAAAGCAAAAGGACACGCAATGCCAAACCAGCAATTGAAAGTGAAATTAAAACTCAGCACAAGTAACAAAAATTATATCAGCAATTGAAAGTTATTCTTTAAAATAAAATAAATTTTAAAAAGCTATTAAATTCAAATAAGATAAATACTTCAGTAGAAAACAAGATGGGTAGAAAAATACAATTAATATTGCAAAAATTCCACAGTTCATCGATCACATTACAAAGAAAAAAGAGTTGGGACCTGATATATGACATCTAAGATATAAGCACACTCAGAACCATTATATCAGAAAAGCATAAACCCCTGAATAGTTCCACAAACAGCATAAAAGATATACCTCCATTAGGACCAAGGCCATGCTCTGCCATGACATCTTCGAGCTTAATTAAATCCTCAATATTAATAGCACAGTCATATCTTTATTCCAATAAGGAATAGCTCATATAACATCCATAAATGCAAAGTCACAAAACTAGAAAGCACAGAATTGGATGAAACAATGGCATAAAACAATAGATTAACTCCAATCTCAAGAAACAAAACGTGGATACGGCAAATTATCATTGGCTGGATCCAAATTGATCACCGCAACTTTCCTGCAACCAAGAAAACGAAGATAATTACCAAGGACAACAACTCGAAAACGCAACAACAAAAACCTTAAACCTTGTTAGCCAATAAGAATAGGACTTTCTCCAATAATCCACATTCGGAAATACTCCATATCGTAAAATAACAATCTCAGCAGGTGACAATAAATAAATAAATAGGCAAGCAAAAATAAAGTTGCGAGATAGTACCGGCCGATAAGCTGGAGGAACTGAGACATGCCGTTACAGTAGGTGGTCTTGCCGGAGCCCGGTGGTCCGATAACCACTTGACCAAACACCATATTGTTACCGGCAAATGAAGTTTTTATCGATGAATATGAACCTGGAAGAAGGGTTTGAAACGTTAAGGCTTTAAACCCAGCACAAAAAGGTTTTATAAATATAATTATTTATATTCTATTTTATACTCGATTGTTCTCAACTGGCCGAGGATATTATTAAAAACCCAGAAACTGAAAAAAGGAGAAAAATAATAATAATATGAAGAAATGAAAGTTAAAAAAATAGTAATTAATCGGGTAGTTCGGGTATTAACAAGAAAATAGCAAATAATAGCAATCAAAATCACACCCAAATTTAGCAACAATAAACTAAAATTATCAATTCAATCACCCTAAGCCAACAATCCCATTCACAAACTCAGTCTCAAGACAACCCAATATTACCAAAAAAATAAAAAAAAATAGAATGATAGTGATGAGGCTGTGTGATATGACTGCTGGCTGCGACGCAGCAGGAAGCGGGCGAGAATTGATGAATGGCGTCCGCTTAAAGAAGAAAAAGCAGCAGCAGCGACAGAAACATACCTAGCTGGTAATACAATAGAACCGCTCGCTGCTCTCCAACGGCGGAAGAAGTTGAAGGACTGCGCAGGGCTACCCCTCGGTTTGCAGATGAAGGATGGTAGAATCGATCAATGGCGTCCGCGACGTAGCCTTGGGTTCTTTTTCTTTCTGGGGTTTAGAGTTTACATGACAAGGGGAATTCCAGTGACTACGCTCACCAAATACCTAAGCCCATCAAAATAAACCCAAATCATATTTGAATTATCAAATTTAGTATAGATATAGATATAGATATAGATAATCTTTGATTAGCATTGAAATAATTTTTTTAGATATTTAATTTTAATCAATAATTTTAATGTTTTAGTTGAAAAAAAAAATTATAGGTTTCCTATATGCACCATATTTATGAAATTTCGCATTTATTATTGCTTTAATTAATAAAAAAAATCTTACTGATATTTTATGAGTTGATATTATTTCAAATGATTTTTATCGATTCAGGACCCGAAAGATAGTTAAATTGTCAATTCAGGACCCGAAAAATTAATTGTTAATTCAGGACCTGAAAGATCACCAAAATTCTCAATCTAGGACCTGAAACTATTTCAAATTAATAAGGAATTATATACTCCAAATTTAGTATATATTATCATTGAATTTATTTGATTTGCAATTACAATTTCATTTCTTTAAAATCAATAATTAATTTACTAATTAATTTAATTAATGGTCAATTAATATAATTTATTAACTGATTTCAATTTTATTTTAATAAATATGTAAATATAAATGTTAATATATTATTTATTTAGTATATAAATTAATAATATATAATATACATTGGTCCGTCGGATTACTCAGTTAAAGAAATCAAAACCTAACCATCGAATCAAAATGCTTCGGTTACCAAAACTTTAAACTGACTATCGGTTTGAATTACCCGAAAATCTTCATTCCAATCAGTTTTTCAGCTGTTGATCGATTTTTGCACACCTCGAAAGCCACTACCAATATTATATTATCATATTTAAGCAAATTAATATAGAGGAAATAATTCAAAATGTCAAAAATTAAAGTTACATGCAAAAAAATAGCAACTCTTATAAAATGCACAAAATAGCAACAATTGAGTAAAAAGTCTTATTTATCCTTTATAATCACTTGATTATTTGGAAGTATTAAATGCACCATATCAAATTCCTTGATTTTGGTTAGTTATTTGAATTGACGGAATAAATATTTAATTAGTCCTAATCCATTTTCTTTAAATAGATTAAATGTAAATTTAATTGAATTCACGTCCCCATTTTTTATTTTAATTAACGACACCCTTAATTAAAATAAATTGAAAAATACGCCAAATTAATTATAAAAAAAACTGAAACAAATATGTAGTGTCTCAAAATCACACCCAATTCATGCTAATTTTATTAATAAAATAATTTTATTTTGATAATTATTAAAGCATTGACTCAAATTTAACAATATTTTATTAAATGCAGTCCACACCCTAAAATGAACTAAATAATTAATATTAAATAATTCAATCTTATATATCTAGTTGGACTATTTTAACTATAGTATATTCAATTAAATATATAGTTTTAATCATTAATATTAAACATTGCTTCCGTAAATCCAATTGAATTGAAATTCAATTTATTAAATAATCAATATTAAACATTGACTCATATATGAGAATATTTTATTAAATATAATTTACACCCTAAATTCGTGCAATTTAATATTAAATATTAATAATCGAAATTTACTCTCATAATAAATAAAATTTAAAAAAAATTCGTGTAAATGTTAATATTTTAAAATATAAATTTGATTTCAATCTCGACATATTTAATTGTAAAATAAAATTTTAGAATCTTTTATATTAATATTTTAATAAAAATTTTGAATTCAAACCGATAACATTGTAGAATCTATTATTTTTTTTCAAAAAATATGGAAATATTCACTATATTTCAAAATTTTGGTTTGAAAATCAAATAATAAGGGCATTTAAATAATTTGTGCTATATTGTGCATTTTTTCATAAAAGTTGATATATTTTACATGTCAAATAGCAAAAATTGTTATTTCAGATTTTTCCTCATTAATATATGTCCACGATAAATATAGAAGTGTTTTTACTAGACAAAATGTCTTGCATATTTTATTTCTTCATTTTACGCTAAATAAAACAATACCACCAACACAAAAATTTTGATAAACTCAAGCTTAACCACCTGATCGAAGTTTCGATATTAACCAAAACTTACCTAATTATATATATAAAAAAAAACATGTTACATAATTTTTAAAAATACATTAAAAATAATCCACAATTACAACCAAAAATATCTTAAATCTTTTATATCAAACGGTTTCGAGCATCTTCAAACTCCAGTGTATGTAGAAAGTTTATAAATTTGTATAGTGTTGTTATAAACGCAAATCAATCTAAATCCAATTCATGTTTCCTAATCGAGCATGATTTTTCCCAACAAGATTCATATGTGGATGATTGAAATAATCTCATAGAAATCCATTGACATGGCATATTTTATTTCTTCAATTTACACTTTATAGAATAATATTTATATTCTAAATCAAATTTTATAATAGTTTAAATAATAATGACTCAGATAAATGAGTTGAAATAAATTATAAAAATAGTGCATCAGAGCGGCAATGGCTAAGCTAGTCCTAAAATCAATTACGGTGGATGAATTAGAGGTAATTGCAACTTTCTATGTGTAATATCCGACAAATAATTTAAGTTTTCAAGTTTAAATTTGTGGAATAAATTCATTTTATTCACATATTTAAAATCTACAAGTTGGGACATTAATGGAATGAAGAATATTGAAGCAAGATACATGAATTTATCTTAAGATATATCAAGATTTTCCTACCACATGCCTATTACCTAGCTTGAGAAGTGGGAAAATTCAGAAAAGAAAAGAAGAAACATGAACATCAATGCAAAATCTACCCTAAGATATTCACACATGCTATGGTTGGGAAATTGAGAAGGAATGAGGCTAAAGGAACCTTTCAAAGAAAGAAATGAAATTAAATGTAGGAGATATCACCTACAGATATCCCCTAGATGTCATAAATCGGAAATGACCAAGACCTGAAGCAAGTCAAGCTGCCAACTCTATTTAAACCCTCCTGTACAACACTCCAACTACACCTGTTCACCCCACTTTCCGACCACTCTCCGGCGAACATCTCGTCGTGCCACCGCCATCTTCGTAAAGCTTGTACTTCAGTGATTACACAGCAGTTGAGAACACGCAATTCCGTCGTGAAACGAGGGAGAAATCACCGTCTGAAGTCGCTGCAACGATCAGTCGGAATTTTTGCACCTTCCAACTGCACCTGTTCATCACCAAATTCCGGCAAAATTCCGACACACCACCACCACCCACTCGAAGCCTGTACTACGTAGTTTACACAGCAACCGAGATCACCCAATTCCGTCGTGAGACGAGAAAGATATCGCTGTCTGAAGTTGCTGCGACGGGAAGTCGGGATTTCCGCAGCATTATTTATAACTCGATAAATTGACGACGAAACTTAGATTGGTTTATATATACGTGTTCCTCATGAAAGCAGGAGCATTTTGACACCATCCCCGGCCAAACCACCCACCGGAGCGCCGCCGTTGTGAAAGAATCAGCGAGGTGAGCTATTCTTCAAGCTTTTCAGACGAGTTTTCTCCATTTCAGTCCATGTCTTTCATGTTTATGTTGCCCTAGAATGTCTATTAGCTCATCGTCGCGTACGCCTGATTCATTTTTTTTCGTTCTGCATATATATGTATATGTATAGGTGTAAGCGTGTGTGTAATGTGTGTGTGTGATGTGTAATGTGTGTGAAATCGATGAAGAGAGAGAAAAAAAATAAAAAAATAAAAAAAATATACATATATATGATATTCCTTACTATTAGTATTATTATTATACACACACGCACACACTAAACATATATATATATATTTATTACTATTACAAACACACACACGTGAACACCTATAATATATATATATATATATATATATTATTTTATTATTATGATTTATTATATTAACTTATTTTATATTTGTGTAACTTGTTCAATTAGCTAATTGATTATGTCAATTAGACTTAACAACATTTCAAGTGTTTATAAATGTTGTAAATTATATAATAAAATTAGACACGGCGATAGATTATTTTGAATTGTTTAAAGCATTATCGATTATGGGTTTAACTGTTTAATATATATAACCGTACTAAATTTAAGTTAGTTCGTTGACCATGAATTTATATAGTTGTGTTGATTGAAGTCACATACATGTTTCAAGGGGATAAATTGTTTAGAAAGGTTATCGAGTTTCATGCATGCCTTGATATACGAGGAGTGCGTGTTGAATCGTCTGTTGTCAGTCAAGTCCAGTCAGTAGAACCAAAAACCTGAAATCCTAACACAATAACTAAAAGCTAATTATTTAATAGTTAGACTATGAATTCTAACGTATTTTCTATGCCGTATTGATATTTGAAAGAATCACAAGGAATTATCAACGCTCATCAACTCTATAAATTCATACGCTCTTGAAAAGGTGGGGACTATTTGGGTAAAAATCTAAAAATTCCTTTTCGAGCTGTGAGCTCATTTTCAAAAGTGTGAAATAAAATGTTTTGTTTTTAAACTGACTGTCTATGCCAAAAATGTTTTGTGATGTCATATATGTACCTCCGGTTGACTAAAATTCCCGGGGAGATAATTAATGAGGTCTGAACCGGGCACCAAGGCTCGCGCTAAACCTTATTAATATTGAAGAGGATTGTTATCCTATGAACGTCGAGCCATTAGCTCCGTAATTCTCAGGTCCTTCAGCTGGAGTGCTGACACCTCAAGGTGTGATAAGGAGAGGTACGAGGTACCTATAAAATCGATCGGGTCTCACAGGTACGCCCTGAGATTAGTGCACTAATTAACGACAGTGGTTCGAGTGGGTTATGCCATTCCCAGCTGTGCATCGTAACTCGGAAGTAGGCCAACTTCCAGTTACAAAACGATAAAACAGATATGATTTCATACTCTAAATTCTGCATGCAGGGAAATATAAATGTTTTAGGAATTCACGTTATTTTTAACAAAACCCGTGAATTTCCTGTGTGTGTGGCATATCTTTCATACTTATAAATGTACGTTTTCGAGCATGTTTCCACAGGGTACATTAGTACTCAGCCCCTCGCATTATTTCTAAAATGTGTAGGTTAAAAGGCCAGAATGAGGAAGAGGAGGTGTGAAGGCGCTGAAGCAGTGATTATCTAATACAAATAAGAGCAAGATCCTGAGATATGCATCTTCATATGCATGTCTCCTCTACGTAACTTTCCGCTGCAGTGAACCTCTGAAAACTATAAATTCTTTCCTCTTGTTAAATTTGAGAAATTACCTTAATTATGTAATGACTCCTGGAAATTGTTCCTTTCTTTTGTATTATTACTATCGTATGAATGCGTTGGGTTGCAGCTGTTTCTGTTCATTTTGTTAATTCATAAAATCAGTTGAAGTTTTCTTGTTAAATTGACCAACGCCACTGTAGCGATCCCAAACAATTCAGAAAGAAAAATTGGGGCGCTACAGAAGTGGTATCAGAGCTTTTATTTTCTTGTGCTCTGGTATCTGAGACTTCTTTTGATTCGGTAGTTGATCGATAAAAAGGTAATCACTTCGCGCGTCACACTCCTTTCTTACCGGCCTAACCTACAAGGTAACATTTTGACTAACCGCTTGCAAAAC
>JAPKLW010000116.1:734744-763153 GCA_026898455.1 Plectranthus barbatus | reverse complement strand
CGAAGGACAAGTTTTACGAAGGTGTGCCCTTGACTTGGCCGGAGCTGTGATTGGAGAAGTGCAAAGTGACGGTGGATAGTTGTGATGTGGCCGGTTCGAAAGTTCACCGCCTACCACAAGTGTTGGCGAATCCTTGTACTGTTGTATACTTTTCTAGTGAAATACTTAGCATACTAGCTAAGGAGTGGACGTAGATCTATTTGGATCGAACCACTATAAAATTATGTGTTCATTTACTGTTTTATTACTCACTGTTTAAAGTTGATTTGAAACCTAGCAACAGAGTTGCTAGCGTATATCTGAAAACTGACTTAAATCATAACTTGAGCTAAGAAACATATTATAAACAACGATATGTGTAAGTGACGTATATTTATTCCGCTGCATTTCGTGTTAAGTTGTAATCACGACGACTCTGATATTTGAGGACCAACACGATCCCAGAAGGGTAATGATGCCATTTGGGTAATCGTGGATCGTCTGACGAAGAGTGCTCATTTCCTACCAATTCGGATAACACATGGGTCAGATAAACTCGCTCAACAATATGTCAAAGAAATAGTCAGGTTACATGGAGTGCCAGTAACTATTACCTCCTAGAGATGCAAGGTTTACGTCCAGATTCTGGATAAGTCTGCAAAAGGAACTGGGAACCCGTCTGAATTTCAGTACGGCATTTCATCCACAGATCGATGGTCAATCAGAAAGGACTATCAAACCCTCGAAGATATGCTAAGAACAGTCGTTTTGGACCGGGGAGGAGGTTGGGAGCCGATTTTGCCACTGATTGAGTTCGCTTATAACAACAGTTATCAGGCGACCATAGGCATGGCTCCGTATGAAGCTTTATATGGGAGAAAGTGTCGATCTCCACTTTACTGGGATGAAGTAGGAGAAAGGAAAATACTTGGGCCAGATGCTATTGGCGAAATGATTGAAATTGTCAGACATATAAGGGAAAGAATCGAAGAGGCTCAGAGTAGACAAAAGTCATACGCAGATACCCGAAGGACTGAACTGCAGTTCGAGGTTGGAGACAAGGTATTCTTAAAAGTCTCACCGTCGAAAGGCATTATCAGGTTCGGTGTAAAAGGAAAACTACGACCTCGATTTATAGGTCCCTATGAAATTCTGGAGCGAATAGGCCAAGTCGCTTATCGCTTGGCTTTACCGCCAAATTTGGGAAATGAACACAACGTTTTTCACGTATCACAATTGAGGAAGTATGTATACGATCCAAGTCATGTGATACGTCAAGTAGAAGTCACGCTAAATCCAGACTTGCGTTATGAAGAAAAGCCAATAGCAATACTGGACAAAAAGTTCCAGGAGCTGAGGACAAAATCCATTCCACTAGTGAAGGTCCTGTGGAATCACCACGGACAAGAAGAAGCTACGTGGGAACTAGATGATAAAATGAAAGAAAAATATCCTGAATTATTTAGAGACCCCTAACAAATTTCAGGGACGAAATTTTTTTAAGGTGGGGTGAATGTAATATCCGACAAATAATTTAAGTTTTCAAGTTTAAATTTGTGGAATAAATTCATTTTATTCACATATTTAAAATCTACAAGTTGGGATATTAATGGAATGAAGAATATTGAAGCAAGATACATGAATTTATCTAAGATATATCAAGATTTTCCTACCACATGCCTATTACCTAGCTTGAGATGTGGGAAAATTCAGAAAAGAAAAGAAGAAACATGAACATCAATGCAAGATCTACCCTAAGATATTCACACATGCTATGGTTGGGAAATTGAGAAGGAATGAGGCTAAAGGAACCTTTCAAAGAAAGAATGAAATTAAATGTAGGAGATATCACCTACAGATATCCCCTAGATGTCATAAATCGAAAATGACCAAGACCTGAAGCAAGTCAAGCTGCTAACTCTATTTAAACCCTCCTGTACAACACTCCAACTACACTTGTTCACCCCACTTTCCGACCACTCTCAGGCGAACATCTCGCCGTGCCACCACCATCTTCGTAAAGCTTGTACTTTAGTGATTACACAGCAGTTGAGAACACTCAATTCCGTAGTGAAACGAGGGAGAAATTGCCGTCTGAAGTCGTTGCGACGATCAGTCGGAATTTTCGCACCTTCCAACTGCACCTGTTCATCACCAAATTCCGGCATCATTCCAGCAAAATTCCGACACACCACCACCACCCACTCGAAGCCTGTACTACGTAGTTTACACAGCAACCGAGATCACCCAATTCCATCGTGAGACGAGAAAGATATCACTGTCCGAAGTTGCTGCGACGGTAAGTCGGGATTTCCGCAACATTATTTATAACTCGATAAATTGACGACAAAACTTAGATTGGTTTATATATACGTGTTCCTCATGAAAGCAGGAGCATTTTGACACCCATCCCCGGCCAAACCACCCACCGGAGCGCCGCCGCCGCCGTTGTGAAAGAATCAGCGAGGTGATTTATTCTTCAAGCTTTTCCGGCGAGTTTTCTCAATTTCAGTCCATGTCTTTCATGTTTATGTTGTCCTAGAATGTCTATTAGCTCATCGTGGTGGGATTTGGGGATTGGAGTGTCCGGAGTTGATCGTCGCGTACGCCTGATTCATTTTTTTTCGTTCTGCATATATATGTATATGTATAGGTGTAAGCGTGTGTGTAATGTGTGTGTGTGTTGTGTAATGTGTGTGAAATCGATGAAGAGACAGAAAAAAAATAAAAAAATATACATATATATGATATTCCTTACTATTAGTATTATTATTATACACACACGCACACACTAAACATATATATATATATTTATTACTATTACAAACACACACACGTGAACACCTATAATATATATATATATATATATATATTATTTTATTATTATGATTTATTATATTAACTTATTTTATATTTGTGTAACTTGTTCAATTAGCTAATTGATTATGTCAATTAGATTTAACAACATTTCAACTGTTTATAAATGTTGTAAATTATATAATTAAATTAGACACGGCGTTAAATTATTTTGAATTGTTTAAAGCATTATCGATTATGGGTTTAACTGTTTAATATTAATAACCGTATTAAATTTAAGTTAGTTCGTTGACCATGAATTTATATAGTTGTGTTTGGTTGAAGTCACATACATGTTTCAAGGGGATAAATTATTTAGAAAGGTTATCGAGTTTCATGCATGCCTTGATATACGAGGAGTGCGTGTTGAATCGTCTGTTGTCAGTCAAGTCCAGTCAGTAGAACCAAAACCTGAAATCCTAACACAATAACTAAAAGCTAATTATTTAATAGTTAGACTATGAATTCTAACGTATTTTCTATGCCGTATTGATATTTGAAGGAATCATCAACGCTCATCAACTCTATAAATTCATACGCTCTTGAAAAGGTGGGGACTATTTCGGTAAAAATCTAAAAATTCCTTTTCGAGCTGTGAGCTCATTTTCAAAAGTGTGAAATAAAATGTTTTGTTTTTAAACTGACTGTCTATGCCAAAAATGTTTTGTGATGTCATATCTGTACCTCCGGTTGACTAAAATTCTCGTGGAGATAATTAATGAGGTCTGAACCGGGCGCCAAGGCTCGCGCTAAACCTTATTAATATTGAAGAGGATTGTTATCCTATGAACGTCGAGCCATTAGCTCCGTAATTCTCAGGTCCCTCAGCTGGAGTGCTGACACCTCAAGGTGTGATAAGGAGAGGTACGAGGTACCTATAAAATCGATCGGGTCTCACAGGTACGCCCTGAGATCAGTGCACTAATTAATGACAGTGGTTCGAGTGGGTTACGCCATTCCCAGCTGTTCATCGTAACTCGAAAGTAGGCCAACTTCCAGTTACAAAACGATAAAACAGATATGATTTCATACTCTAAATTCTGCATGTAGGGAAATATAAATGTTTTAGGAATTCACGTTATTTTCAACAAAACCCGTGAATTTCCTGTGTGTGTGGCATAACTTTCATACTTATAAATGTACGTTTTCGGGCATGTTTCCACAGGGTACATTAGTACTCAGCCCCTCGCATTATTTCTAAAATGTGTAGGTTAAAAGGCCAGAACGAGGAAGAGGAGGTGTGAAGGCGCTGAAGCAATGATTATCTAATACAAATAAGAGCAAGATCCTGAGATATGCATCTTCATATGCATGTCTCCTCTACGTAACTTTCCGCTGCAGTGAACCTCTGAAAACTATAAATTCTTTCCTCTTGTTAAATTTGAGAAATTACCTTAATTATGTAATAACTCCTGGAAATTGTTCCTTTCTTTTGTATTATTACTATCGTATGAATGCGTTGGGTTGCAGCTGTTTCCGTTCATTTTGTTAATTCATAAAATCAGTTGAAGTTTTCTAGTTAAATTGACCAACGCCACTGTAGCGATCCCAAACAATTCAGAAAGAAAAATCGGGGCGCTACACTATGGACAATTGGATTGTGCTTACAAGAAAATCTGGGACCGGTTCTTTTATATTCCGATTGCATTGCTGCGGTGGAAGAGTTGAAGAATGTTAAAGGAAGTTCTTGTGTTATCACTCAAGAGATGGCTTGTACTCTGAAGGAGTTAAAACAAGGTTTCTTGATAGATGTTCGATATATGTTTAGAAGTGCAAATTATGTTGCTCATAACCTAGCCAAGTTTGGAGCTAACTCTGGTGAGATCGTTTGTTGGACGAAGGAGTGTCCAAGTTGATTACTTTCGATTGTTGAACGAGATTTATAAAATATTTGTTTTAAAAAAAAACAGGTAAATAATGCTTAGTGTAACTAGGATCATAAACTAATGTATAGTATTTAAATCATTAAAAGTTAGCACCATATAAAAATATAGTTCAATGTTCATTACATAATTTACATCTCGGTCTAACAATTTTTATGTATAATTATAGATATTTTTTGTAATCATAACCATATCAATAATTTTCTACTTAATAATTATTTATTTTCAACATTCCAAAAACCATTTTGCTAAATGGCATGGGCATTTTGCCAAATGAAAAAAAAAAGAAAAAAGAATGCAACTTTGAAGCATCAGCATAAGCATCCAGTAGTAGTAGCCAATAAAACAACCACATGCTTAAAAAACAAGATTCTATAATGGAAAAAAAAAATCAAATTTAAGTGAAAATAAAGTAACAATTGATTCTTGCATCCTTGCACATAAATCTTCCAATTTTTTTTTTAAATTTATTCACTTAGTTTATTTTGCACACAAGTATGACCTAGTCTTGATTAATATTATATAGATCCTAATTTAATTTTGATGTTGAAAATATTGAGACTTATAGTTACACTAATCATGATTCTTTTCTGGCACTTCATGTGGTGCAATCTGGCACAAGAATAAGCATCAATCACTCTCATTCATCTGGAATTTGAATATAATAGCTACAAAAATGTGGTCCTCCACCTCCTCTTTCATGCATACATATATATGGTCCATATACTTTTGGTTAATACATTCAAATTGATTCAAATTATCCATATAAATTACTCAATCTGATCTCGATGATCAAGAGGTCTTGAGTTCAGTATCCATTGTTATCATTTCATGATCAGGATTTGTAGTCTTCACAAAGTTTTTATTTCATCGAATGTATGATATGATAATATCACAAACATATTAGATACAAAATTGAGTTGGACAAGAAAAAAAAGTCACATAGCCAACCAATTGTGGGTTCCTACCAGGAATGTGACTTCAATTATCTTTTAAGTAACAATAATGAAAGAAACTAATCCCAAAAATCTCATTTCCAAAAACCAACCAAAAAATATTTATAATCACACATAGGCATGCTATGCTATATTTGGGAAGACTTCCAAGAACTTGATCATCTCTGCTAGAATATTACCCAAATCATATCAAATCATTCCAATTAAACTTCTCAAAAAGTGAAAAATGGGAAATTATTTGCAATCTTAAATTAGAGAATAAAAGGGTATCTTCATAAATATCCATCTATATAAATGAGCTATGTCCCAACTAAAAAAAAAATATCTTGCAAAGGAAGTATAGTATTAGTAGTAGTAGGTATCTAAATCTTTATGCTGGGACCAAATGACTGCCGAATAGCCATTGATCCAACCTTGCAACCCACTCATATCACTATTCAACACAAACTCATCCCTTTATCTCACCCTCTCCTCCCATCTGCTGCAGAAAACTCACACAACACAAAGTGATTCCTTCTTGTGTAGAAGCATGGCATTTGCAGGTACAACCCAGAAATGCATGGCCTGTGACAAGACTGTGTATCTGGTGGACAAGCTCACAGCAGATAACAGAGTTTTCCACAAGGCTTGCTTTAGATGCCACCACTGCAAAGGGACTCTCAAGGCCAGTTTTCTTTTCTACAACACATTCTTGATTCTTCTTCATGTATCCATACATACATATTTATATCTGTGTTTTTTTGGTTGATCTGGAAATATTTGCTAGATCTTAGAACTTAGATTTGAGAGGGGCTTCAATTCTCAAATTGACTTGTTATATAGGTTCTTGATCATGAAGTTGACCAGTTTTCATTTGTTTTGCCTTTTCATGTTTCATATATCTTGAATCAACAACATAAATTTGCTGTATTTCGGGCTCGATCTAAGACATAAATTAGGCTTAAGATTGGATCTATGTCTGGATTTGAAGCCAAGAAAAAAACAGGATTGATTAATGAATGAAAAGGAAATTGTTGATTACAGCTAGGGAACTACAACTCTTTTGAGGGAGTTCTCTACTGCAGGCCACACTTTGACCAGCTCTTCAAGAGAACTGGCAGCCTTGACAAAAGCTTTGAAGGTATATAGTGCTGCTGCATAAATTCTTGAGCATTTTTAGGCCAAAACTATTCACATTGTGCTTATGATTCTCACCTGCAGGCACCCCTAAAGTTGTGAAGCCAGAGAAATCTGCAGATCTTGAGGTAAGAAAGCTGTGTGTTGGAACAGAGCAGATGATCTTCAATCTTTTCATTTGTTTAACAAGATTGTATACGGTATGCAGAAACCGAATGCTAATAAGGTCTCCAACATGTTTGGTGGGACGAGGGAGAAATGCCTGGCCTGCAAGAACACCGTCTACCCAACCGAGAAGGTAAGGATACTCGAGGATTCGAACTCATGACCTTTTAGACAGACTTATGAAACAATCAAGGTTTGCATGGACAGGTCTCGGTGAATGGAACCTCTTACCACAAGAACTGCTTCAAATGCAGCCATGGAGGGTGCGTGATTAGCCCGTCCAACTACATCGCGCACGAAGGCCGTCTCTACTGCAAGCACCACCACATTCAACTCATCAAAGAGAAAGGCAACTTGAGCCAGTTGGAGGGTGAAAACAAGAGTTGAGTGTAGATGCAGAGTCATGCATAAATACTTTCAAAGTTGAAAACCACATTTACATGCTTGTGTTGTGTGGCTGTGCTTTTTATTTTTTTTTGTTATTTTTATGTCTCTTTGGGAATTAATTTGGAGCTTGAGAAAACTGTGGGAATTCTCAAGTTCAAGATTTTTTATGTATGTGTATGCTGGATTTTTGTAAGCTTTTGGATGCTGAAGATAAATATATTTTGTATAAGTTTGAATTTCATTCTACATTTCTAACATTTATACCCTCATTTCATAATCTATAAGTTATTTGATGTTATATTTAATTCATGTATCTTTTGTGCTTTGGTTAATTATAATGTTATGAATAAGGATGGTTCGGAAAAGTATATAGACTTTTTTTTTATTTTTATTTTTTTTATCATACCTTTTACGATACTAAATTTTATGGTTTGAGGAAAATTGATAATACTCCTAAATGAAGAACGAATATATAGTTTTATTTTTAATTTATTATTTAAAATACAAATAAAAAAATAATATTTATATATTTTTTACTATATATGCTGATATACTTTAAATATTACCATTATCATACTATTATCGTAATTACGGTATACAAAAAATTCGACATCTTTGATACATTATTTCAATATTTCACTAATTTTCACCATCCCTAATTTTAAATTGTAATCATCTGCTAGTAGTCGGCTTAGTAGATTGGATTTATCTAAACTTAGTTTTAACAAATTAGTTACGAATTTTATACTTTATTCTATCATATATCAATAAATATATATGAGTATATATAATAAAGATTTAATCTGCTCCGGTACAATCTTTTAATCTATATAAAAAAAATAATAAAATAGGGAGAGAATCCTATGAGAAAATGAGAAAATTGTTTAATTATTTTACGAGTTGTATGATTATGTCCAGATTGTTGCTTGATTTATACTTTAATTGTATCAATTATTAATTTATTTAGATCCAATGAATATGATTCACTTTTTTTTTTTGTCACACGATAATTTTTTTTCTTATATGATCTCATACCTAGTAAAATATATATTACAAACACAATTTTTCTATAGAGAGTGGATTCAAAGTTGTTTGATTATTTTTATCTCATTGCTTGATTGTTGTTTAATTATTACTGCGTTGCATGATTGTTTTTTAGTTATTGCTTGATTGAATATCAACTGATTTATTTAGATCTAATAAATATAATTATTTTTTATAGGATAATTTTTTTTCACCGAATATCAATGAAAAATAAGTTAAATAACTCGAATTTGTTAGGTCTTGTAGGATGGGTCCGGGTCGAAACCCGATCTCCATCCATTAAAAGTGTTAGTGATCGTCTTTAATAAATAATTGTACGCAAATAAAAGCTGTGCTTTCTTTCTCTAATGGAGTCTTTTCATCCAATTCCCTCAATCATTATAATCAAAGATAAACTGAAACAAATTTGTCGTTGCATGGCTCTGCTTGCAGATAAATGCGTCGACCTTTGAATTTATTAATATTTTTTTTTTTTTGCATCGATTTGGAAAATCAACCCCATATACACAGTGGTTAATAGTTTTAACCAGCACTCTTTCCCTCTTTATTCCCAAAAATCATTGCAGCACTCTTTCCCTCTTTATTCCCAAAAATCATCGAAAGAAAGCAGTCGTTGGACAGAGGTGTTTTAAGGGTTTTGTTTATTTTTCTCCGTGATCCTTTCTGTCTCGTTTGAGGTTTGAGCCGGTGGTGGAGCTAATGGATGAAAGAGGGAGGAAGGAGGAGCCATCGCTGCCTCCGGACTACGTTTCTCTGGCCCAACTTCAAGAGCGATGGCTGCAGAAGCAAGAAGAGACGAAGCTGAAGCTGAAGCAAAAGCAGGAAGAAGAGGAGATGAGAGAGAGAGATGCGGGGGCCCAGAAAGAGAAGGAACAGAATCAGAAAGGGAGCGGGAGAATGGCAGGCGGGTTTGTGCGAAATACAGGTGTGATTCTAGACAGAGGGAAGGGGAAGGAGATGGTCACCAGTGGTCCCGGAAATGAAGGAGAAAATGACAAGAGAAGAGAAGTAATTCGAAGGGGCAAAACAAGGTATTTAAAAAAGGCTGCTGCGGTTGAAGAAAAGGCAAACGACTCGGGTGGCGGAGATTGGTCTGAAGGAGCCGGGAATGTTGCCGGAGATGCGGCGAGGGCGGGAACTCGGAGCCGGGGACGCGGTGTTGGAGATGGAGTTGAGGAAATATGCAATGTGTCAGTGGGTGAGGTTCTGCCATGTAATGGAGTGAGGGAGGAGATTGCGGGTGTGAAACGCACTGATTTGAGAGGTGGATCGAGGGGAAATGGCAGGAATTGGGGTTCGCGTAGAGTTAATGAGTTGCAGAGTGGAACGGGAGAGAATTTGGAGAAGAAGGTGGAGAATGAAAGAGGTCATGATCAGAATAGGAGACGGAGAGAAAGAGGGAAAAATGGAGGTCATCGGGAAAGGATGAAGGGTAATGAAGTGGATTTCACACTGGAGAAGAAGACAGAGGATAAAATTTCTGATGTTAGTAGTGAAATAAGTAGTCTAAGTGTTGTAGATCAAAATCGAAACCGGGGGCGAAACAGCAAGGGCAGCAACAAGGTCAAAGAAAATATAGTTGGAGGGGAAGGCTCAAATGCTGATAAAATGGCACTGATGATTGAAAAGGTGGATCATGAGGTTTTAGCAGGGGAGAGTGCAATAATAGGTAAACACAAGGGATTTGTGAAGGGTTATCAGATAAATGAAAACCGGAGGAAAAATCTTGGTCAGGAAAGGAGACACACAAGACCAGAGATAGCTACTGAAAAGAATAGAATTGAAGGGGAAGGCTTAAACGGTGATAAAATGGCACTGGAGATTGAGAAGAAGGTGGATCATGAGGTCTTAGCTGGGGAGAGTGCAACAATAGATGAAAACAGGGGACTTGTGAAGGGTAATCGGAAAAATAAGAAGTGGCGCGGCAAGGAAAAGAAACATGCAAGACCTGAACTATCTGCCAAAGAGGATGAAATAGACAGGGAAGGCTCAAATGGCAATAAAGTGGCATTGGAGATTGAGAAGAAGATGGATCATGAGGTCCCAGCTGGGGAGAGTGCAAAACCTGGTGAAAACAGGTGGATTGTGAAGAGCTATCAGAAAAATGAGGACCAAATGAAAGATTTTGGTAAGGAAAGGAGATTCACAAAACCTGACATGTCTGCCAAAGTGGATAGAATTGAAGGGGAAGGTTCAAATGGTTATAAAGTGCGACTGGAGAATGAGAAGAAGGTGGGTCGTGAGATTTTCGATAACAGGGGTTTTTTCAAGGGTTATCAGAGAAATGAGCACTGGAGGAGTGGTTTTAGTCAGGGATTGAGACTCACAAGATATGAAATATCTGACCGTCGCTGGAAAACTAATTCAAGAGAGAATGGTATGGTGTGGGTGAAAAAAGAAGAGAAGTTGGGAGCATGATACTACTGAAGCTCACTCCTATGGCAAGTCTCAATATTTGTCTGTCCTCCATTTTGAATACTGCCGGAGTTTATTTACTTGTTTGCTACATGTTTTTGCACATTCTGCTGATATCTATTGCTATAAGTGCATTTTGTTGCTGTTTTACAACGTGTTGGATTTAATTTTGTATCATTTGTATGATTTTGAGGCCTTGCACAGCGAAGTTAGCAACGGTCCTTGCAGTTATTTTAAATTAATGCTAGATGCTGAAATGCTAAACACATATTTGTCTAAAATGGGGTAACTTCAGCAGATTATTTAGGTTGTCAAACAATGAACCTCTTGAGATATGTGATTTATTACTGAGCTTGCCATTTCTTAACACCCTCAACTTAATATAGTAGCCAAGATCTGTTTTTATCAAGAATAGTTGAGAGGGGAAGCTGGTATATGGATTTTTATAATGTTTCCATTTAATGTCACATCTATTTTTAGTTTGCAAGTATCTAAATTCCATTGGAATAAGTAATTATGTAATACGGACTGGTAGCAATGTAGAATATAGATGCTCTCATAAGTAGATGTTGGTAAATAAGGGCAGTAGTCAGGCACTGTAGAAGGGCGTTGATCCAGGTGGTTTCATTCAGATAGGCTATGGCTGTTCTACGTTTCATACCTTCTTTCTATGGAGTGTTATGTTTGTATTCACGACATCCCCGAAATGTTGTCTGAAGATTGTTTTAGTGCTAAGAAAATGCTCGTAGCTTTCTTGCCTATCACATGAATTCTTTAGACTAAAGGTCGATAAATAGTTTGGTTTGGCATGATATCATTACATATGATGGGATTGTTGAAGCATCTTTGCCCGTAAGCAATAGAAAGAGCTTCTACATTGATTATGTGTATTGACTGTATTTGTTGGACAAGCCATGAATGTTTTTTTCTGTGATTGCTTTCAGGAGCTTCAGTAGACCATCTGGAGTAAGTAAATCAACCAATCAGGATTTCGGGAATGCTGATTTCTATCAGTCGTAGTGTTAAAAAGGGGGCCAACTGTTGAGGCTGAATTCCGTCTTGCATGTTTCTTAGCATGGTAGGAGATGGATTATGTATTCTTGACTAGTGCTGTTTTCTACTTGGAATGAGGTTTCTGCTGGAGAGATAAATACATTCAAAATTTGAAATATGCAGATATGAAATGTCAACTTAAATCAACCCATTGGCCCTGATTTATATTAATATGCATTCTAATTGTATTTGGATTCACTATAGTTCCATCCTGTGGAATGATTGAGCTTGGAGATTGATTGACATACTTTTGGAGACTATACTTAGTTTCCATTCAAAATTTGAGTGCTTTTTTGGACTTGTTGTGATTTGTTAATCTGACACTTGAATTAGAGTCAAAATTGGCATATGTCTCTTCATATTTGAAGCAAGAATTCAATCTTATCTATCTATATATACTTAGATTAGAAGCAATAGCTCAAACTAAAAAATTTCCCTCCAAAAAATAATGATCCCCACCATCTATTGAGGAGGTTGAAGCCTATAACTAAATGGTATAGGTCATTCAGAATCATAATTTTTTATGTTTATTAAATCCAATAATTATAATGATTATTTATTTTTATAAGGCATCATGCAGGGGCAAACTAGTTTCCAATGAAATCTGTGTGATACAGCAATTAAATTATAATATGATCCATAATTACTAGTTATTTATAAGCAATTATGTCTCTTTTGTAATTGTTTCAGGTTTTGATCTCATTAACTTTAGTATTTATACCAATTCAAAATTTAGAGAAGTTACATATCGTTTGAAGATTTTTCCAATTCAAATTCTACATACAATAACAGCACCACATTCTTTTCAATTCAAATTCTATATACAATAGCACATCACCATCTCTACCTGCTAGCTACTTCCTCTATTTTCTTTTGAAGCATAACTTCAGTTTTGAAGATGTCAAACAATAATGCTGAATCTGGAGGTGGACAGCAACCACGAGCACAGCCACAACCACCTCCACCTCCAACGCATCCGGTGCTCGAACAGCTTCCAGGAGTCCAATACTGCATCAACAGTCCACCACCTCTTTGTCAGTTTCAACTTCTTAAAAATCATCTATGTGTTCACAAAGAAGTTGCATATTGTTTCATTTGGAGTTGATTCTGTAATGTTTTAGCATCTCTTTGACTGTATGCAGTGGATGCTATTTTGTTGGGGTTCCAGCATTATGTTCTGGCGCTTGGTTCAACTGTCTTAATTCCATCCTTGCTAGTTTCTCAAATGGGTGGTAATAATGTAAGATTCTAGTTTATATCTAGACTTTTCTGATTTTTTATGATTATTGGTATTGAACTGCTTGTGTTTTCTTAATATGCAGAAAGACAAAGCCAAAGTGATACAAACTCTGTTATTTGTGTCGGGCATAAACACTCTGTTGCATTCCCTTTTTGGAACAAGGCTGCCATCAGTGATAGGCGGCTCCTACGCGTTCTTGATCCCTGCAACTTCCATTATCAACTCCAGGAGACATGAAATGATACTCCCGCCTGAGCAGGTGAAGTGTAATGGATTATTAGTGTTATAAATGTGTCACTCTTGGTTTGTACATGTTTTTTTCTCCTCAGAGATTTATGCACACAATGAGAGAGATACAAGGTGCTTTGATCTTGAGTTCCTGTTTCCAAATGACCATTGGATTCACTGGTTTGTGGCGAAACATAACAAGGTGTGCATATTATGTATGAAGTTTTGCTGTTATTGGTGTGCTAAATATTCATTTCTTGATCACATCATGTTAGGCATTTCACGCCTCTATCCATTGCTCCTCTGGTTACTTTTACTGGGCTCGGACTCTACTTTGTTGGCTTCCCACAGGTGAGTTACTCTCTATCTGTTCAGATCAGATCATGTAAAGTTCTTACAAGTCTGATGGTGGAATCAAAATCCAGTAGCTAAATATAGCTAGTTGTAACTTGCAGATTGCGACATGTTTTATAGTCGGGCTACCAGAGCTGGTCATAATCTTTGCTCTCTCGCAGGTAGATGCCTCACTTTGCTCCTCCTCTTTCGAATATGTGAAACCAACAACTTTTGACAATAATACGCTTGGGTGTAAAACAAGTGATTATTTGGTAACTTGTTGCAGTTTCTCCCAAGATTCGTAAAGTTGAAGAGGCCAATCTGTGATAGATACGCATTGCTTTTCTCCATTGCAATTGTGTGGATTTACGCGCAGATACTAACATCGAGTGGTGCTTTCAAGAAATCAAAACAAGTTAGCTGCCGTACTGATAGCTTTGGACTCATTAGCTCTGCTCCTTGGTATCATCATCTGTTTCATTTCTCTCTCTTTCATATAATCTTTTTACAAAGATTCTTGATCTCTCGTCCCTGTACCCTTTGTCAAGATGCCATATTGTCTCGCCTCTTATGAGTTGCAGGTTTTACGTACCGTTCCCATTCCAATGGGGGCCTCCAACTTTCACCGCCGGAGAAACCTTTGCAGCAATGTTCGCTTCATTTGTAGCTTTGGTTGAGGTCTTAAAACTTATCTTGGTCAAAATGCAAATCATTTCACACCCCTACATTTCTTTGCGAGTTTTCTTCTAATTTTCTTTACTTCTCTTGGCAGTCTACTGGCTCCTTCATTGCAGCAGCCAGATACGGCAGTGCAACACCGGTGCCACCTTCAGTGATCAGTCGCGGTGTTGGCTGGCTGGTAAGTGTTCATGCTATCTATATGAAAATCTCACATCCATCCAACATTATATCTGACTTAATCTGATTGCTTATGCGTCTATTTTTAGGGTGTTGGGACTCTGCTCAACGCCCTTTTTGGTAGTGTCACCGGCTCTACAGCAATAGTGTAAGAACCTTCAACACTGAAACACTACTTTAGAAGAAAACGAATTTTATATATAAAGATTGCATCGTTGGTTGTATACAGAGAAAATGTGGGCCTTTTAGCCCTCACAAAAGCAGGGAGCAGAAGAGTCATTCAAATCTCATCCATCTTTATGATCCTCTTCTCCATTTTTGGTACCCTTCAATTCAAGATTCTTGCAAAACATTGAACTCAATTTATACATACATATGATTCTTGGTTTAATTCATTGCATCAGGAAAATTTGGCGCCATTTTTGCATCGATACCTATACCAGTCATGGCTGCGTCCTACTGCATATTCTTAGGCTATGTCTGTAGGTATCTTTCCATTTCATTACAATCTCATGTTTCTTGATCCTCAAAATTTCTGGTGTGGTGCAGCATCTGCAGGATTAGGATATCTCCAATTCTGCAACCTCAACAGTTTCAGAACCAAACTCATACTGGGGTTCTCTTTCTACATCGGACTCTCTCTACCGCAGTACTTGAGAGAGCATCATCTGGTCTCAACAGCTGGGCCTGTCCACACCACTGCAGGATGGGTACGTGAGCTCGATTTGAATCTCTTTTTTTTTTTTTTTCGCGGCAAAGTAGTGACTTTCATTCTGTGTGCAGCTCAACTGCATAGTGTCTGTGGTCTTCATGTCCCATGCAACCGTGGCTGGCCTAGTCGCCCTCGTGCTGGATTGCAGCCTGGATTATGGCTCGGACCAAGCTCGGAGGGACAATGGCTCCTACTGGTGGGACAAGTTCGTTGCTTATAACAAAGATGTTAGAAATGATGAGTTTTATAAGCTGCCTTGGCACCTCAACAGATGCTTTCCCTCTTTCTAATGTCTCTTTAATGTTGCTCAAAGAATGTTGAAATGATTTTGTAAATCTGGGTTGATTTCCCGTTACATTTTTATATTATCTTTTATTTTCACATCAGTCTTAAGATAAATTAACACGTGCTTATGGTGAATAAATGCTAATGCTTAACACGTATACACGGTGGATAAGTGAGTATTTATGTATAATGTTATTATTGTTGTGTTTTTATGTTGGGGAGAAATGAGAGTGATCAAATCCTAGTTTCACATATACATGATGGTGATGTCATATTATATGGTTTCATTGTTAATATTGATTCAATGAGTCGTACTATATAATTTTTCCAATGATTGGATTCGAATTAGATATTAGTGTTAGTTATGCAATCTCTTCAATCATAGCCCTCTCTTTATTTTTTTCCTTTGTCAATCTCTATCAAAAAAAGCATATCGATAAAATAAATTTAATTATGTAATTTCAAAACATTCAACATTATTATAATGAATATTAAATATTATAAATGCATATACAAATTAAATATTTTTAGATAAAACTTTCTTACCCAAGAAAATAAATATTACAAATGTTTATTTTTTTCCTCAAAAATATCATCTTCGTGATTTCTTATCGTACGGTGTTAGTTTGGAAATTCACATCTGAGTTGAGTTTTGAGACGTGATTTATATATAATCTAATCATCAAAACATAATTAGAGTTAGGGAATCAATCAATTCAAATTCCAAAAACCAGAATATATATTGGAAAGGAGAAAAGAAGTATGAAGCACATGGGTTGGAACAGCGCACGTGTGGGACTTGACTAAACCTATTCCCAGAAATTCTAATGCTGGTCCACACGATTTTATTTATTCGCATTTTTTCCTATTCTATGCATATATTAATTCATTGATTCATGATTAATATTATCTTCACTGCGCTTAAATTCAAAATTTTAAAAGATTTTGAGCAGTTAGAGCCCTTGTGTTATTTTTTCATTACAGTCTATATATGTATTCTTTTATTGCTTTCACATTTATGTCCAATTCCAGCATATATATATAAATAAATTATTGCTGATTTACAAGAGTTGGAAGTTGAGTATGACAGATGAAGATTATTATTGCCTTCGTCTTATAAATATAATAAGCTCTGTGATATTCTGAAGATAAATTTTTAATTTTTTTTAAAAAATATAATGCATTAATTTAAAACTTACTTATCATATTGATTATTGAAGTTTGGATCTTATGATCTATTGGAAACAAGTAAAGCGCCTAAGTATTTTGGTGAAGGTAGTGTCATGAAAATGCTCTCTTATTAACCAAAGAGGGCTCCAACCTCCTAACTTGAAATTTTTTTCGATTTCAATAGTATAGTGATCCAATATTTTTATAGATAACCCCCTTCATTTTAAGTTGTAAGTAAGGAAAAATTGGATTGAAGGGGCTGAAAATATAGATGAATGTAAAAAAAATTCAGTTTTAAATAATTATATATTTTTTTGTTATGTAAAATCTAAACGAACACCCTTATGAAGAATTACTGGATCTGCCGCTACTTATTACAGTAATGGATGCTCAAGAAAACAACGAGTTTGGCTACCTAGTCATCGTTGTCTCAGGGTCATTCCATTGAATCGATACTCCTTAATCGGCAACTACATCTACTTCATAAAACCACACAATCATTTGATTTAATTGGCTTTATTAATTGATTTCGGCTAATTTTCTCTTTTCTTATAATTCTCATTTTCAGGGTTCAAATCATGTATGAATGCATATATTTGCAAATTTCATTACATTTGTATAGATTTCAAATGGATGACATGGACGAAAGTTCACCACAAGATCTCTCCCGAGTGAGTACAAACATTTCTTTTAAGAAAATTGAAACTAAAAAAAAAATAAAAGAAAAAGATCTGTATTTTTATGGATGCAAATTGGTTGTCAAAGATAGTCTCAAAGAGAGTCCATTTTATGTGATATGTTTGTGCTAGGTCCACTCATAACATTTATTGTTTCGATTCCTTTACATTATTGCGACCAAGAAAAAAAAACTATTATTTAATTCTTCATCATCTATTGATACCTTTTACACTAGTTTACTTAGGGTGACTAAGCGTGCGGATCGAATTCTTATTGTGTTGATCGTTAATTATTCGATCCGTTAAAATTAAATCTATATTCGATTCGATAAGAAAATGTTAATTCTGTATATTCGAATTCAATTTGTTAGACTCAAATCCGAATCCGATCTGGTCCGGTCCGATCCGATAAGAAGCCGATAGATATCCAATTCGATTACAAACTGACAAATCAAATATCCAATACCTAGTAAAAAAATATGTAATAATTGATATATTAATTATCCGGTCCGATCTGTATCCGATCCGAATTTTCGTGTTTTTATCGTATCGATCCGATAAGGATCCGAATTCTTATCGGATCAATCCATATCCATTATTATCATTGTGCGGATTTATGTCGGATTATCGGATCGTGTACAAACTTGCCACCCTTTTTACTACATACGAGAACATGTATATATTTTTATTAATAATTTATTAGATGATCTTGGACCTAGGATCCTTTGACTGAAAGAAACAAATCGATCTTCATAAAATGAATTTAGCTATTGCATTTCTTTTTTAGACCACATAGCTAATTGATTGACAAGGTGATCAAAAGGCAAACCCTAATTACACAATCTAGCAAATTACCGGTATAAAGCTTAAAAAATTGAATTATTAATTACTAATTTGGCCAACATATGAGCATCTTGTTTGCTAATTAAAGTATTGTGTTATAGCTAGTTAATCAAAAGGAATAGTACTATAAGAAAAATCATGATTGAG
Organism: Plectranthus barbatus; assembly: GCA_026898455.1. Classification (NCBI taxonomy): domain Eukaryota; kingdom Viridiplantae; phylum Streptophyta; class Magnoliopsida; order Lamiales; family Lamiaceae; genus Plectranthus; species Plectranthus barbatus. The sequence continues at coordinate 744,803 of JAPKLW010000116.1, read as the reverse complement.
ATTATATTAGCATCTTGTGTGACATGTATAAATAAATATATATGAGTTCTCATACAGTCCAAATAAATTCTAGCATTTAATAGCTCCATTTATGGAACACCCGCATATACGGGTAACTAAGAGAAGTATCTATTATTAAAAATAAAAAATAAACCCATCAAAAAGGACAAAAATTTAAGGGATATTTTTGTAAGGTTAGTTTACTTAGAGACATTATTTTATGAGATATAATTACATCGAGCCTAATAATTATTTTAAGCCTAATGAATGATTAACTTATGAATACATTATTCAAATATATGAAATACATCATTTAAGTAATTAAAATGTGTATTATAATCAAAATGCGCTATACAGAAAGCATCATTCGAAACATAATACACTTAAAAGGCAAAATTAATTTCGAATAGAATGCACGAAATATCTTGAAAAAATAAAATAAAATTGTGAAATCATATTACATAAATCTTTGCCATATTTGTAACGTTTCTATTAGTTGGATTTAGGAAAAAAAATCCATAAAAACAAAAGAAGCCAAACCTCATATGCATATTTATAATAATGATTTTATGGGAAGGTCTTGGGTTAGGCAGGCCTAAACGATTTAGGCGGTTTTAATCCATTAACCCAAGCCCAAACCCATATAATATACCCTAATTGGGATTAATTAACCCTATTTAGGATGGGTCAACCCATTTGGGTAGGATAAAACCCGCCTAAACCATTTAGGCCTACCTAACGCAAGTTTTTGCCTTTTATTATTGTCCAAAGAAATGAGCTGAACTGCAAATTTTATTCGTAGCCGCAAAATTGGATGATAGAAAAATAGCTCCATGCAAGCCATCCAAGAATAGTGGGGTTTTTTTTTTTGGGGTGTATCAAATTATATCCAATTATTGTTGAAGCATTACATTTGCTTTGATGATTCATTGAATGGAAATATTATTTAGTCATAATTAATGACTAGACTTTCCAATACTATATTGGGACAAGGAAGTTCAACCTGCCTCTAACATCAAATTTAAGTCACAAAGACTATGATTGATTGTGACAAATTAGGATCAAGGGAGGTTTTCTTATTTAATATATATATGTTGAGCTGTTGTGACCTAAAAACTTTTATAATTGCCACCTAAAAACCCTAATTGAACATCATGAAGGTGACCACAAGATTGGTTGCAGACAAAAAAGGTTGAAGCAGCTCAATAAATGAGTTGAATCGAATCGAATCGAATCAAACGTATCATTGTAGGTTTCGTTGTTCATGTAAAATGTAATTATTTGTTATTTTCTTTTTCAACAATTAAGTGAAGAAAAACCGTGGTTAGATTCGATTTTAGATTGAAGGAGATTTTTTTTTTCCGAAAGATAGATAGACCCGAGTGATTAAACTAATATTGTGAAGTAGACTTGTCGTTCATAATTGGGAGAGGGACATTTGGGTACTCAACTGATGTGAAAGGGTAGTAGTTGTATTTGCTATTCAATTAATCAATGAGAAATATATTATGTCCTATTCTCAGAGGGAAAAAAAAAATGCTAATTTCAATTTTCAATAATTATTTAATTCTCATTCTGTATGTGCCCTTTTGACTCCTCAAGTTGCAAGGGACCATTGAGATTTACTTTTTTTTTTTTTTTGCAAAAGTAATACTCCCTCCGTCCCATCTCAATTGTCCCACTTTCCTTTTTCGTCCGTCCACCTCAATTGTCCCATTACTTAAAAAGGTAACTTTTTCACACTCAACAATAAAATATTAATTCCACTCAACTTACTTTACACTCACACTCCTTGGTTATTGTGCCCGGTCAACTCGGGACAATTCAGCCGGGACGGAGGGAGTATTTGTTTTAACATTTTGTATCCATAATCATCAAAATAAATAAATATATATATTTTTTTATAATTTCATATCAATCTAATGATATGACACGAGCAAGACGAAGATGTTGGAAGCAATGAAAGAGATGGTGAAAGTGTCATGTTGTGAGAGTAAACTAATGGAAGCATTCAAAATTTTCAAAAAAGCTGATTTTATGAGCCATCTTTGACATTTACATTTTGCATGGGACCATTTGAGAGAGAGAGAGAGAGAGAAGCTAAGATTATTTGTCCAGACACCCCATACTGCACCCATTTATTTTACACAATAATCAATCCCATAAGCTAAGTGTAGTCAACCAGTTAAGCAAATGCTAGACTTAGTTAGTATGAATGATTAAGTAGTATTGTATCTATCACTCTCTCACTCACCTATCTGTGTATGAATGGGCCTGCAATCAAACTTATGCAGCGTTTTCATCTCTGCTGGCTTCTGCACTGAGATGGGCCATCCAATGCTGCATTTATTGGTGAACCCCCTCCCACATTTCTGCTTCAAAAGTTTTTAACATTGGCCTTGAATTTTTGGACCAAGAATCCATGTTAGAAGCAAGAGTGATATGCATGTAAGAAAACTACATAAAACTTTGATAAGGTTTAATGCTTAGGCTGTGAAGACAGGATTATGATTGGGAGTTGCACATTTTGCTGCTACTTGTCTTGATTAGGCTTGACAATTAATGTCCGCGGAGGAGGCACGTTTCTTGGTTGGTTTTGAATACTGATCACTTCATTGTTTGTCACCATACATGTGCAAGATTGAGCTTCTTTTTCCCACTTTGACACACAAATGGGGCATCACCATTCTCTGCAGTTTCACCACCTGTTTTCACTATATCATGCTCTCTCTGATGCAACCTTTTTTTTGATTCTTTTCATTTTGGGATTTTTACTCCAACCCCCCCTCCCAAAAATGGACTATCCTTGTACATACAAATGGAGGTACATCTGTCTAATCCTCCTTCATCAACTGTGGGTGATAACAAATTATAATTAGCATTTAGTTCTTCCATACATGTGTTACCACTATCATTGTCCATGGACCTCTCTCTCTCTCATGCCCAAAAACAAAACACCGAAGTAGCCAAGACAACTGGCAAGTTTGATTCTTCTTCAAACAGATGTATAATATTAAGGCAAGAGGATAGAGCCAAGCAAAAATATAGTCAAGGATTTGAGAGCTGAGAGTGATTTATTTGGTCTCATATATTTCTACTCTTCTTTTTCTCCTCTTATTATATATACACACACACCATTTCCATTTCATACATCTATCCTTTCATACAAGGCAATGAATATGTCGACTTCTGAATGCAGCAGTGGATGCGAATCCGGATGGACAACATACTTGGATCATCTCTCAAACTCAACAAATCCGTACAACAGGCAGAACTGCCAAGGGAAAGGAGTTGATCAAGAAGATGAAGATCTTTCAATGGTCTCGGATGCTTCATCAGGGCCTCCACATTTGCTCGACAACTACGGCTTTGCCTCTCCACCTGAAGAAGACAAAAGGAAAAGCAAGCAGAAGTCTAAGACAAAAGAGGCAAGGATGAAGCAGCAGCATAATCTCTGCCTTGATGACACTGCCAGCTCTCCTGTCTTGCGTTTCTCTCAGGCAAGTCAGGCGAAAACAGCATCCGTTTTCAAATATATTTCACTAATATCAAGTTCTTGCAAATGGATTTTCAGGGCAATGCAGCTCAATACTCAGCTGAGAATTTCTCACAGGCATTTTCTACTGCACATTTTGAGGTACATGCTTCTCACTCCCCCCTTCTCCTAAACGAATATTTACGCGACATCTAATCGTGTTCAGGAAGAAGCTACACCAAAAAAAAGCATTGCATTCTTCAAATCATCAAAGAAAGGGAAATCAGGTAAATATTTGGCTCATTTTGTGACATGAATTTGTTAGCCAAGATGGCCTAATTAGGCTTGTGCATCTTATTAGGCAGTTTGTTGGGAAGAAAGAGGCAGTAAGAAGCAGCTGAGTGATATGTATTTTTTTTCTTCTCAATCCATTCTGCTTCAATTTCTCAAGAAAAATGGCAGTTGAATTCAAACATCAATGTTCCATCCCTTTTACCTATTTCTTTAATCTTTCTACATGTTTATTCCTTCCTGTCCATGCAGTAGGGAACAACTAAGTTTCATAAATGTAAAAAAGAAAAAAAAAGTATAACAAACTTTTATTTCATCTCTGGCAGCTCTTAAAAAACAAGATTCACACACACACAAGACAGATGCAATGCATCAGAGAATAACTAATGAAACTTTTTTTTTTTTTTGAAGTTGCTGAAAAACACACACTAGACAACATTTTAGAGCACTCGTGTGGGCACATCTGGAAAGATAGTAAGAGCACAACGACAAAGAAATGAGAAGAATAATTAATGAGGATGAAGATAATTAAAAAGAAAAAAGATGAAGAAGTGTGGAAAATTGTATATGTGAGGTGTGATCACAACACAAAGAGAATAGCCAGGCTAGCTGAGAACAAATTTAGGTGGACTAAAAGTGAACAAATCTTGGGAAACCCAATGTTTTTTTCCAAACATTAAAAAGGGGACAAAAATGTTTGATGATAACTCGGTTGCCAACTTACAATTCACATTTCTTTACACCAATGTCGAAAAGGGACATCTCACCACTTCATGATAGCAACATGCTATGCATGTGCATCATTAACGCGCTGATCCTCATATATATATATATATATATATATATGAAGGCGAGTTGTACCACTCAACTATATATATAAAAAGGTTAATCATTCAACCAGTGCAAGAAACTTGATGCAGTAGTTGTTTCTGAATGATCGTTGTTATAATCATGTGATGAAGCGTTGCCATACTTAGAATTTGAAGCCCATATCTTGGAGAATTGACAGAGATTTTGGGAAAGGGACAAGAGATCCCAGCTATGTATAGTCTTTTCAATCTCTCACAACATGGTACCTCTAATAATTGAGAATAATATCATAACCTCATGTAATAAAAATATTTCAATAATTTTCTCAAAAAAAAAAAAAAAAAAATATTTCAATAATATATTCATTTAATTAGCCAGCATCTAATAATTTGATACACATACTTAATTCTCAAACCAATTTTCTTAAAATCAAGCATCGGATGATTAAACAACATGAAAATATTAAAAGAAGAACATAATTTTAGCATTTTAGGTCCCAAATAATAATGGGTTGTGTTTAGCGATTGTTGTGATAAAAGTCAAATGTTTGGCAAAAGGAAATATTAAAAAAAAAAAAAAAAAGAGAACAAGAGTTAGGGCATGGGGATTGCCTCAATGATTCTTTCATCCAACAGTTAGTGCACCAATTATTGAATAAATCCATGCACGCTCGTGACATGCATTTTGGCACACCTACTAAATACTCCCTCCGTTCCGGCTGAATTGTCCCGGGTTGACCGGGCACAATAACCAAGGAGTGTGAGTGTAAAGTAAGTTGAGTGGAATTAATATTTTATTGTTGAGTGTGAAAAAGTTGTCTTTTTAAGTAATGGGACAATTGAGGTGGGACAGACGAAAAAGGAAAGTGGGACAATTGAGGTGGGACGGAGGGAGTAATAAATATGCAGAGGAGATGGACACCATTAATCAAAGGTTTTGAGCCTTAAACCCAACCTAATTAATGTTTAGGTAGTTTGTCTATGATTATTTTCCCTAATAAGAATTAATTTCGTTGACATTTTTATTAGATATCAATATATTGTCATGAAAATATGATTGTAGGTAATTAAATTACAAATTGATTCCATAGTATGTTTTCTTTGTGGGAAATGTGTTGATGATGTAACTAATACTTCAACTTTCACGCCTTCGTTTATCTTTTAAATCTCGTGAGCCTAGTTCAAACTCAAGTTCAACTCGGACTCAATTTAAACTCAAGATTGAGTTCAAGCTCGATTCAATCAGTATTGAATTAATTTTGAATTTCTTTCCAATTAATTTTTAAATATCTTGTGAGATGTTCACTCCTACCTCCACTGAAACTAAGAAAGGAGCTAGGGAAAGCCCATCCATGTTAGTTCTTTCAGGCCCGGCAAGAAAAAAAATCTTAGGCCCATCAATTAAAAATTGAAGAAGATGGGCCTAAGAAAAGTAGTAGTACAGCAATTGAATTGAGTTTATTGGGCCCGATGGAAACGACCCAAATCCCGATCGAGCTATCGGAGGGGGAACGGCGGCGACTCTCAAGCCGTTGCTTCTGTCAGCTTCAGGCGCATCTACTCGTTCTCTCGAAGAAGTAGTTCCAATTTGGGGTTTTATCGATCTAGGACCCAAAAGATAATTTAATTATCGATTCAAGACCCGAAAGATTAATTCTTAATTCAGAACCTAAAATATCACATAAATTCTCAATCCAGGACCCGAAAGATGGTACATTATTTCTCAATCCAGGACCTCAATATTAAGTTTTGGATTGAATATTGTGTGATTTTTTCAGATCCTGTATTGACAAATCATCTTTCGGATCCTGAATTAATATTTAAATTATCTTTCGGGTTTAGATCGACAATTCTCCTTTTAATGTAGCATCGGAGAAATGGAGCGGCAAATTTAGGTGATTAGGGTTGGGTTTTCATTTTGATATGAGGGTTAATGAATCGCGCATTCGGGTCCGTGTTGGATCGGATTTTGACTCAATTTGGGCATGGGTTTAATACAATCGGATTTAAGGAGGAGTTTGCAAATTATTATTTTTTTTAAAAACAATTATAAATAATAATAAACAAGTTGATAAGAATAAATTGAATGATTTTTGGTTTATAAAAATTTAGATTTGTTCAAAACTATGATGGCTTAGGATTTGTGATAAAGTTTTTTGTTATGTTACGGTTATATGTCACGTAAAGAAAAACGGTTGGGATGAGATATATTTGTCATGTTCTATTTCTTGTAATTTGTGCAATTAAAAAAATGCGTTATTACATAACATTTATAATAATTTAATTACACATAAGAATTGATTTTAGAGAGCTGTTTCATTGATTGGTCAAGATCTCAGCTGCCACATGGTACTTATATAGCTGAACTTCCAATAACTCATATAGATGGTATATAAATAAGAGAAGATCTTAGGTTAGTCACAACTAAACGATTTAGGCGGGTTTTATCCATTAACTCAAGTTAAACTCATCTAATATACCTTATTTGAGAATTATAAATTATATTTGGGATGGGTGAACCCATTTGGGTATGAATAAAACTCACCTAAACCATTTAGGCGTATATAACGCCAGTTTTTGCCTATAAATAATTCACATGTGTATATAATGGTGCTCTAAACCCATTTCTAGTGGTATGTTATAATATATATATATATATATATATATATATATATATATATATATATATTTTGTTTAATTAGATCCAATGTAAATCTAAATATATGTATATAAATATTGATCAAGAATTCAATTCTCTGTATACAAAAGATGACCAAAAAAATAATAATAATAATAATAATGAAATCATGACTAGAATAGTATAAGTTATAATTCAAAAAGTTGATGAGCGGGCAAGATAGAGTTATATTACAAGTAAAACTCTTGCACGCGCAAAATCAACAAAGAAAGCATTATAATTAACCACACAAATATAATAATCCCTTCCACGAAATCCCAAACTAAAGTTTGTTCCAAATAAATCTCATGATCATTCATTGCACATATAAACACGCATGGTTTTACTACGCATACAAAACAAGAAAACATGGATTGCTTCCCTCCATTACCCACTCATTTTTGCACCACCTTCTTAGCCTGCTCTATACCAAATATGTTTTGAACTTTTTCGGAAAAATCTAATCGTGTGAGTTTAAATAAATGCATTACTATTAAAAAAATATATATGAATACCATAGCACGTTGGACATATCTTAATTGGCAAAAACTTGCCTTAGGCACGCCTAAACGGTTTAGGCGGATTTTATTCATACCCAAATGGGTTCACCCATCTCAAATAGGATTTATTAATCCTCAATTAGGATATATTAGATGAGTTTGACTTGGGTTAATAGATAAGACCCGCCTAAACCGTTTAGGCGTACCAAAAAACGCTTATTATATGTCAACTGGTAAATGAATGCAGAAAAAATAAAATAAAAAACCTCTGAAGTTAAACTCGACAAAACTTCTTGTTAAATAATCCAAATCCCAAGTGAAAAAGAATAAAAATAGAAAACTCTATATATGGCATTTATTTTCTAGTTTAGATTTAAAAAAAGTGGATGAGAAACCGTGCAACTTTTCAGATAAAGTTCATCATCCACTTGAAATAAAAGGAAAATTTTCAGTTAAACAAATCAGCAAAAAAAAAAAAAAGCATAACTACCACTCAAAAACATGAGTTGTTATCCTCTTGTTACAAATTAAAGTGTTACAACTCATGTATATATTTATTATATATTTAACTTTTTGTAACATTAGCAATACATTTATCACATTCCATTTATATATATAAAAACGTATGGATACAAATCCCTCAAAATGAAGATAGAAAATATAAGGGATCGATGGCTTCAATCTCTCCACTACCCATTCTTCTAGCATGCGCATTCTTATGCTGCTGTCAAGCTGATTTGATAGCTGATGTTTGCTCCAAATCAACCAACCCTCCCCTGTGCACCCAAGCCCTCCGATCGGACCCACGTTCTCGTGGAGCCGATCTTCCAGGCTTGGGTCAAATCATAATTGAGATATCTGTAGCCGCTACTAACGACACTATCAGTGCCGTTAAATCAGTGAGCAGCGGCTACAACTCGGGGCCAGTCGATGTGTGTATGGAAACATGCAACGATGCCATTGATGACTTGAATGATTGCTCCAAATTGTTGAAGGGCTTCGACGGTGGAAGCTCCAAAGCTGATCTGCAGACAAAGGGATCGGCGGCTATCACCGATGTCGGAACATGCGATGACGAGTTCGAGGAGAGCGGCGGCGGCGAGCCGGCTGAGGTGAAGGAGGCTAGCAAGAGAGCAAGAGATCTCATTGATGTGTTTCTTGTTATTGCAAACAGTTTGTGAGTGCTATACTAGCTAGATGTTGTACGTGTGAATGTGAAAAATTGAGATATTAATATATTTAGTCATGATTAATTTTTATTTTTTTTCTGCCATTTTATATCAACCCCAAAATAAACTGCAGCAATACTGGTTTCCTTCTTATTTTTTTCCCGAGGCAAAAATTTGGATGAGACGGTGTTTTGTTGAGATATTGTAAGATATGATTGTATTTTGATTGAAATGCTTATTTGTGTAATATAGTATATTCTGATCGGAATTCTCTCATTTCTTATTGAGATTTTGTTATTCTTATCAAAATCGAAATACTTTTATTCTGATTGTATTGTTCTCGTAGAGATCAAAATGCATTCAAAGTAAAGTGAATTCCAAACAAAATACATTCCATATCTCACACGGACTTTTAATTTAACATCTAATTTGTTCTACATTTGAGCTTCAATTATTGGTCATGCAGCTTTCTTATTTGTTTTTTTCTCTTTTTTTACTTTTTTCCCAAGGGGTTTCAATATTATTAATAAATTTAATTTAAAATTAATAAAGGAATTCTCCTTGAAATATAGTTTTTTTAATGATGAAAAGAATCAAACTAGATTATAAACAACTGTTATTATCAAATTATCCGTATTCATGAAATTATCCACTGTTAACAACTTAACATCAAATTAGGAAATATTGCAAAAATGAGTTCTCGATTGCGAAGTTTTGAAATAACGTATAAATATATTCATTATAATTAAAGTAACACATTTATTTGTCATTAAAAAAAATGCACTAGACTTTCTCATCTAGGTGGATTATTGATATTCACCAATAATGACCATATTCATGAAATTCAACACATACTGAGGCAAATTCCGTGGATAGAATTTGAACAAATATTCCCCACAAAAATATTATTCATACAAACTTACATTATAAATATACTACATATTATATAAACGCATATAGCTGAATCCCAAGAGTAAAGCGAATATAATAGGGTCATTTTTTTTATATAGAATGCATAAACTTAAATTATATCTTACTTAAATATATCTATGTATCAAAATTCAAACTTATGACTTATTTAATATAAATAATGTAGGGGATCGGAGAGAGGGCCGCCGGGGATTCATTCGCCCTAAGT
>JAPKLW010000116.1:646719-729744 GCA_026898455.1 Plectranthus barbatus | reverse complement strand
GAAGAAGATGGCTGCTCGGCTCAGATCTCCCTTGTTTAATCCCCGATTAAACCAGCCCGTCAACTCCACGGCCAAAGGCGTGGATGAGAAACCCTTCTCTCTCTCTGCTCGGTCTCTACCCTCAACTCCGGTGGTGCGGCGGTGGTGGATGAATGAAGGTGGAAGAGAGGTTAACGGCTCTCTCTAGCGGCTGCTCTCTCTCTCTCTAATCGTTCCCATTCAAAATTGGGGGAAAAGGAGACAAATAGGGTAAAGACCAAACCGGGTCGGATCCGGGTCGAGAGATTCGGGTCGAGCATAACAAGCCCATGTTAAAGTTGTCACTATGGGCCAACATTTCAACAAATAAGACTTGCTTAAATCACTTACACCTCGAATTAGGAACTTAGTTTGTGTCCCTCTTTGTATGACTTTTGTGGAACATTGTGATGATATTTCCACTAAGCTCAACAATGCCTACAAATGAGCATAATAAATCATTCAATTTCAGCTCGTTATTGCAAACAAGTTGTGACAGAGACAATCAAATAGTATTAATAATCAATATTGTATCTGGAAATTAATTAAAGTAATGTTACATGTCAGATTCTAAACTATATATGTTGTTCTAATATCAATATCAATACATGCTTCAAATTAATTATTTAAATTCTAGTCATATGTTTTTATTGATTAGACTCCACAAATTATCCATTGTTTCGTGTGTTGTAAAAAATCTGTGGCCACTACTTAAAGTATGCCTTGAATAATCATTTTTCATCGTACATGAAAAGCAAAGCATATACACTGATTGACATTTTTTTTTTTAATTTTTTTTTCTTTTGAATGAGGAATGAAAATTATGAAACACTACACATGCACACCTTCTCAAAAGTCTTGCCATCTTATATACTATCATATTTTCGCATCAAACCTGACATTTATATATTCATAACTGCAAAAAAAAATTATATTTAATTCATAATATATATGATTACTACTAGCTATAATTATTTGAAGGTATCCATGATTAGTGAATACCCAATAAACCTCGAACGAAACAAATTACTTATAATTACAAAATAAAAATAAAAAAAAAAGTTTTTTTTTTTGCTATTTGTGTTAACTTTTAAATAATATTATTAGGATCTTAAAATATAATTTATAAACTGACACAAAAGTAATAGTGTTTTTTTTTAATTAACAAAAGTAATAGGGTTTTTTTTTAATTAATGTAAAAAATGACAGTGGCCGTTTTTGTAATTGTATGGACATTATAAGTATTGCCTACACAATTTCGCTCTACCAACCCTATGTTTATGCGATAATATAATATTGATTAAGTAAAAGTAATTTTATTTATAATTATTACCTTTAATATATTATTACATTAGTCATAAATCGTGAACATACGTGCCCACAATAAATATATTAGAGCGTTTTTGATCAATTATAATAATGAGATTTATACACAAACAAAAGAAAATCTCAAGATGATAGTAGTTAAAGCATATATATTAATAGGGGTGTAATCGAACCGAGTCGAATCGAGTAGTGTCGTGCTCAAGTTTGACTCGTTTAGTTTCGAGTCGAGCTTCGAGCTTTTTTATCGAATACTTTGATGTTCACGAACTTTGTCGAGCTTTTATCGAGCCTAAACGAACTTTCTAAATTTAGAATATATTTAAGATTTTCATTATTATTTTGAAAAAAAATAATTTATTCCAAAAGTAATATCATATTCATGCTCAAATTCTAAAATTCTTTCATTATTAGAATGATTTATCATTATTGTTACTCTTAAATAATGAAAATATTATTATTATAAAAGTAAATATTTTATATCTCTTACTAATTTTAGCTAACGAGCCTGCTCACGAGTCGAATACCATGATGTTCAAGTTTGGTTCATTTAATAAACGAGCTTTACTAAACGAACTCGAACGAGCTTTTATCGAGTCGAGATCTGAGTAGCTCACGAACAGTTTGGTTCATTTACACCCCTAGTTAAAGCATATATAGTTGCCAAACAAACATATCAACCCATACTCTTATATTTTTTTGCCAATTATGCTAACAAAATTTTCCATGAAAATAATATCCATAATGTCATGCCTCCTCCATTTATGCTCAATCCACCGTTATAAAAATAGCCTTTGTTTCAACCCCAACCACAAAACAAAAACTTTAAAAAAAAAAAATAAAAAAATCCCAATGGCCTCCCTCTCTGTGTTAATGGCCTCACTTTCAATCTCAATACTGTCCCTCTCCTTGAGGTGCCAAGCTGATTTGATAGCCGATATTTGCGTACAGTCAGCAATGCTGAGCCCCTCATACTGCGCAGAGACTCTAAGATCCGACCCACATACCCGCGGAGCCGATCGTCTGAGTTTGGCTCAAATTGCGATCAAGAAAGCCAAAGCGGCGGTGAAAGACACGGTGACGGTGGCGAAGGCGCTCCAAGACGTGAACAACACGGGGTTAGTGAAACTATGCAGTGATGTGTGCAGCACTGCGATGGAGGAGCTGAACACCATCTCCCAAACGCTGGACAATTTGGACAGGATAAGCAAAGAAGGTCTGCCCAATAAACTGTCTGCGGCTGCAACCCATGTGGGAACGTGTGATGACTCGTTCGAAGAGAGCAAGGAGGGGATGCCGGCGGAGTTGAAGGAAGCCAGCAGAATAGCTCAGGGTCACATCTTTGTTGTTCTCATCATCGCCACCATGTTGTGATAGAGAGAGAGAGAGAGTGATCAGACAACACTGTTAATTAATGTTGTGTAAGGATTCTGAACTACTAATATGTGATGGTCTTTTATAAATGCAGTTACTAATAATGGTTGGGATTAAAACTTTTTTCCAAAATTTTATGTTTAAATTGTTTTATAAGTTAAGTAATTAAGAATATGTGATGGTCTTGTATAAATTGTTTTTGTAGTAGTTGCAAATCATGAACCTTCTTCTCCCAACTTCAATCACCCATGATTGTGTAGTAGCTTCACTCATGAAATTCCTAATCCTGCTGGTAAAATATGCAAGAGAAAAAGCATCAGAAACAGAGTTTTGATGGCAAGAAATAAGAATGCAGCTCATACATGTTCTTACATGTTTCCTAATACTGAAGATTGGATAGGACCAAGAAACAGAATTGAGACTCATTCTGCACCAGAATAAGTGAAACTAATGGTACAAAATAATACTATTCCTTATGTTGATGAACAATTTCCATGATCTAATAAGCTCACTCTCTCCCAGTTTTATTTATGTATGTAAAAAGAAACTAAAAAATATGTATTTGTTTAGGTTTGATTAATTCTAGTGCACCATCTACCATTCAGATTAATTCAATGAGACTTTTTATAATTGCTTTTTACAATAATATATAGATAAAAACAGAAGTTACATAAAAACAAATCATATATATACTTCATCTACAAATTCTAATCTTATAATAACTTAATCTAAACAATATAATTTAAAATAAATTAAATTTGTATATATATTGTTATCATATCATTATCACCATCACTAGCTCCTAGCCCCATGAGGCATCTATAGTCCAACTTAGCCGCCCCCACTTACCAAACAAAATACTGAAATTAAATTCCCATATTAATAGCCATCAATTCACCCCAAATTATTAAATAAATAAAAATACGTAAATTAATTGATCGCCAACAAACAATAGCAAACAAAATAAGTATTTCCTTTCTCAATCATACTTTATACAAAGCAAACCACTCAGAAATCACAATATGCCTTCAACATGGGTGTTTGACACAAATTTTTTTGTGATCAAACATAATTTTCCACACATTCTTCGAAAATCCAAAAAAAAAATAAAAATCAGAAGGCTGACAATCTTCTTGCAGAGACGGCATGGCTTCTGCTTCTTGGATATTTGATATCACATTCTTCGCCGAAATTACAGCAGGGACTATCCTCATCAATCCTTCCCATTGCAACGCTGGTGCTCCTCGGCGGCATGGCCCTCGGGCCGGCCACGGCGGCTGGAGCCGGAGCCGGAGCAGGAGCGGGCTTGATCTTCATCTGCTGCTTTATGAACGAGTCCAAGTCAACCCTATCCCCCAAGCCTCGGGTGGATGCGGCCCGAACAAGATCCTCGAATTCGTGAGAGCGGGCCGAGCTGACGCTGAAACTCTTTGGGAGGGCCGTGACTTGCGACGTCACCGGGATCGGCATAGCGTTGCCGTAGTTCATCTTGTCGGAGTAGTTTGTCAAGCTCCTCACGTAGAAGTCCCGGGCCCTGGACAAAGCCCGAACCGGGACCGTGATGATTCTCAGAAACCTGCTCCGTTGGCTTGCTTTCGACTTCATCTTCGCCAGATTATTGCAAGCTTAGTTTGTGCGAGAGCTAATGAATTGAAGAAGAAATGTGGTTGAAGAAAGAAGTGGAGTGCTATTCTTGGTTTGGAGATGGATAAAATAGGATGACTTGTCTCTATATATATATATATATATATAGATATATAAATAAACAAGAGAGAGATAGAGAGAATTAATTGTGAGAGAGTAAAGATGGCGTGTGGACTTTTTCAATAGCCACCACTTGAGACAAGATTTAAGAGGCAGCTGCTAGTTAGCCATGCTTGAAATTCAATTCAAACAAAACATTATTAATGTTGCCTGACTTAATTACTTTAAATGTTTAGCGCATGCCACCTCCATTATTTAATTCCTGCTGTTTGTATATAGCTCAATGTTTTATTTTCTAACAATTAGGTAGGTTTGTCACTTGATTTTTCTGTTGGAAATAATGTCCATATATATACAGTCAAGATTTTAATTAATCACAATACTAAATGTCTTCATTCATACTCTCTCACTCCCATCAAAATAGTTAATTCAATTTCTTCAACATTTTAATCATATATATATTCTTCTGCGCAAGACATAAGTCCAGTCAGGTAGGGAGTGCCCTCATCCAATGTTTTTTTGGTTTTAATAGTACAATAATTTGATATTTTTATGGATGCCCCTTCATTTTTAAGTAGTAGAGTAGAAAAATGGGCTAAAGATAAAGAAAGATAAGGGTAGGAATCCGGAGAATTTATAATTGCCCAGTTTGAGCACCATTTGTCCCAAAGGATATGCCAAAAAATAATTTGTAAAAAGATTATAATAGAAAATAATACAATTTCATTTTACAACAAATTAGTAATGATCCTATATCATTCGTCAAGAAATTACGATTATTAAAAAACATATCATTTTTTCTTCTCAAGAAACAAAAAGCTATATATAGACTGAAGTCTGAAATAAAAATCGCTGTTCCCACACATTTCTCAACATAAGCTGCGGGGCAAATAATTTAATATCGACATCATGCACTAAAATTCCTACGCTATCATATCCATCCACGTAATGGAAAATTATTATAATATTCATCATTAATTAGCTACAGGAGCCCCACCATAATTTATCGAATAAATCATTGATAGGAAAGTTCTAGAAATTTTTTTGGAGAGAAATTAAGGTTCATTAATTTCAAATATCTGAAATATTTGTTTAAGTAAGAATCTAGACACTGATACTTTGTTATGAGATTTTGAAAATGGTTTTTAATACGTTCGATCTTCATTTCAAAGGCCATTAAATTTAATTTTGGAGGAAGAATTGTTTGTATTTCTTCAAACTAAACTCTTTCAACTTCTCCATTGCTCATGTGTAAATCTTACTTTACAACTTTTTTTATGCACAGTTATTTAAAATAACTGTAAGATTGATATGCCTCAAAAGATTATGGAATTATTATTGGTGTGTGAAAATATGTAGAATTAGATATTTCTAAGGGGGCGTTTGATTAACTGTCGGGAATCACTATGGGTATGGGTTTGATAGTAGAGGGAATGGGTATGGGTTTGATTTTTGGGAATCATTCTCAATTCTGATGTTTGGTTTACTAGATGGGTTTTAGAATCATTTTTCAATTCTAATGATTTATTTTTTGAGTTTATAGGTTTATAATATAATTAAATTGTTATACAAATAATAATTAATTTAATAATAAAATAACAAAATAAAATCATATTAAAATAAATAAATAATCTATTTATCTTCTTATTTCTTTTATAAAATATAAAATTAAGATACACAATAAATGATTGATTTTATAATAATATTATTATTATTATAATATATTAAAAAGAATAATATATAATATTATAAATAATATAATTATCAAAAATATTATAAAAAGAAAAGTAGATAAATAAGAAAATAATTATAAATAAGATGAATTAAAAAATAAGAAATAAATAATTAATTTAATAATTAAAAATTAAGAAAATATAACCATATTAAAATAAATAAATAATATATTTATATTCTTATTTATTTTATAAAATATAAAATTAAGATAAAAATAAATGATTAATATAATAATATTATTATTTTAATATAATATTACAAAATAATATAATTATCAAAATATTTTAGAGTAATATTATAAAAATAAATAAATAAGAAAATAATTATAAAATAGTATGAAATAAATAATTTTGGTAATGAGATATGGAAATGAAAATGAAAACCCACCATTTTGGAGGATTTTGGTGATTCCCAAGTATTTGGGTATCATTCCCATTTTTTCATTCTCATACCCGTTAACCAAACAGTGGGTTTTGGAATCATTCCATTCCCTCATTCCGAAACCCACCAACCAAACGCCCCCTAAGTCTCAAAAGCAGTCAATCAAGCTCTTGGCAAATTCTAAATCTCGAAAACTGTCAATGAAGCTTGCTAGTGACGCAGTCAATGAAAATCAAGGAATAAAGGGCAAGAAAGATTCCATTCAGATTTAAAATATAACATTTGATCGATAACTACTCCAAATTAAATAATAAATTTTTATTTAATAACAGTGAGATTATTTTGAGATATATATATGCTCACCTACTTACCGTAGGCAAATGTTAATGTGTTCACTAGTTGATCGATGTGTCAATATAACTTTGGTGGTGAGATCAATATTGTTGGGGTGTAACCTGACAGACCCACTGAAGAGGCCCAAAACGAGGCTCACTCATGTTCAAATTACAAATAGGCCGAATCATGGGCCAGCCCAAACCAGGCAAAGCGGAAAATGAACGAAACAGCTCACGGGAAGTCGGGAACTCGGCGAAAACAATTCGGACAAAGCCATCAAACTGGATAGCTCGATGAAAGAAGAGACCTCCATTTGAGAGGAAAAAAGGAGGGACACCTGCTTCTGGCGAGCCGCTCAACGATCGGGAGGATGGAAGGATAAACACGCGAAAATTTCGGAGGTTGTTGAAGATCAATATGTTGCAACGACCTCGATAAAGTCGAAGCTCGCTGCTCAACAACCCCGGCGTGCATCCCGGAAACCTTAACGCTACAGAGACTCTCTATAAATAGGCCTTTGTAAGCCAAAATTTGGCATCTAGCACTCGATACTGATATTCTCTTAATTAATCTCATTCTAGCTACTCATAAGTTTATTGTCGAGCTCGGTACTGCTCCGGCTGGAGTTCGATCAAGCTTTCTATAATATTGGAATAAGTTTTTTGTTTTGATTGCACATATTCATTTATTTATGAGCTTATTAATATCAGTTTATTGTGAATCTATGCTTGTTTATTTCTTTCATATTGTTTTATCGTTAATCATCTCTCGTCGATCTTCATTTCCTGCATTATTTGGATCACGTGTTTTCGGGGTCCTGTATCTGTACGAAACGAACCTCAACAAATATTAATCATTATTCCTATTAATATTATGCTTCCACATTCACTAATGAATACATTAACATGTATCAACCGTGGCTACAAGTGAGATTTTTGTATTTTAAGATACGAAAAAACTTGAATAAGTTTGAAGTTTTTACCATTGTTGAAGACTGGGTCAGGTCCGACCCATTAAAGAACTCGATTTGAACGAATCATTCAACCGACCCGAGATAACTGGGTCATGCCGGATCGCGGTAACTGAAGTTCGAATTCGAGCCACCAGAGGAAAGCTTGAAAAGGCCTTGATAGCTCGATCGACCCAGAAAGCAGCCCGCATACCAAAATAAAGGCTCGAGGCGACTACATCGACCCTCCACGGCCAACCTCGAGGAAAGAGAAAATTCACCAACGACTAGTAGGCGATACTTGCGGAAGACGTAAACTGCCCGACTAGTTAGACGCCCCGACTACCCCGGGAATACCCCCTAACTGCCTAAGCGAAAGGTCCGGAAACCCTAGGGAGACCCCCACTACTATAAAAACCTTCGCCCTCCTTCTAGCGCCAGACATCTATCAATCGAATTCCCTCTCCCACTCTCTTCTTACTCATTGTAATCCGCAATTAGTCGTATTATTGAATTGTATTCTATCTTCAAGGCCATTCTATGCATATTTGTATTCTCCGTTCTCGGAGCTCCGTAGTTTGAATAATTGTACCCACAGCAATTTGGCGCCCACCGTGGGGCCTCGAGAACAAATTCTGATCTTTTCTTTGCAGGAATGACAGACGATCCAGGAAAACCACGCACCACCGACGATAAGAAAAGTGCTCCGCCGGAAGATCGCGCTAAGGAAACCAATCCGGGAGTACTCCGAGGAACTCCACCGGAGACCGGACGGGGTCGGACCGCAGCAACCAACAAAGAAGTTCCCCGTCCACCAAACACAGGAGGATCGATAACCGATCTAATGAAAACATTTAACGCCACTCCCCTCGGGGAACTGACTTTTCCACCACCGCCGCCGAATGTACTGGGGGATCCCCACGTTGCAGGGTTGGTAACGCAAGTGCAAGGCGCGAGAAAGATGATCGAGACAATGGGGGCCAGGATGGAAGATATGGCGAGGAAGTATGAGCTCCTCGAAAGGGAAAACCGGCGGCTACAGCTTCAGGCGAACAATGCACACCCCATCGTCGAGGAGCCTAGAAGCGCGGGAAGAGACGTCCGAGGTACTACGAGAAATTTGGAAGACGACTTCAATCGGACCGAAAAAATAGACTATCAGGGGACGCCAGGAGATCCACCCCTACGTCCAGATCCAGTTGATCAGCCGAACCAGCTCGAGGCCCGGGCAATTCAACAGATCGAAAGAAGATTCGAGCATAGACTCCGATACTTCGAATCACTGCTCGCCAAAGTGCCCGGACTACCTCCGCCGGAGAAGACCATACCCCGCGAGAGTTATGCAGATTCCCCATTCACCCCGGATATTGCAGTGGCGGAACTACCGGCCAGGTTCTCCCCGCCGAACTTCATCCTCTACGATGGAACTTCAGATCCAGAAAACCACATCGCCGTTTATAGGCAAAAGATGTTGGCCCTTGCAATTCCGGGTGCCCAGATGGAAGCTTGCATGTGCAAGAGCTTTGGCTCGAGCCTGACGGGGCCAGCTCTGCAGTGGTTTATCAACCTGCCCCGGAGCTCAATCTCAACGTTCGCAGAGTTGCACCAACTGTTCCTTCGACAGTACTCGAGCAGCAGGCGCCTCGACAAGCATCCGGATGACCTCTACGCCGTAATCCAGAAGCCTGGCGAGACCTTAAGGGCGTACCTGTCTCGCTTTAATAAAGAAATGGTGGCGGTGCCAAACTGTCCTAACAGCACCGCTGTACGTGCTTTCACTAAAGGCCTCGATGTGGATTCAGATCTGTATCGCGAGCTGTCCATTTATCCCTGCCAGACGATGGACGACGCCCTGAATAGGGCCTGGGCACTTATCAAATGGGAAGAAGACGAGCCCTACCGTCGAGCACGCCGCGGTAGTGGAAGATCCAACACACGTGATGAGAATCGGCGCGAGCAAAGGGACAGACGCCCGCCAAGGTCGCACCCTTACCATAAGCTGCCTCAGATAAACAGCCTCGGTCCGTATGTCCCGGAGTATACGCTATCGATCGAGCCAGCGGACCTCGTCCGGAATGTGCTTCGCAGGATGCCGGAAAAGGTGAGGTGGCCCCAAAAGATGAAAGTCGACCCGGCTTCGCGGGATGCCCAAAAGTTCTGTGAATTTCACAACGACCACGGGCATACCACTGCTGATTGTCGAGCCTTGCGCTTGGAAGTGGTCGACCTACTAAAGAAGGGACTCCTGTCTGAGTACTTGTCGGACCGTGGGAAGAGAACATGGACACGAGAAAAACGGGTCGACGAGTCCGGGCCCTCCAAAGCAGGAAAGCCCAAATCTCCGCAGCCAGTTCGCACTATCAATTGCATAACCGGGGGCTCAGAGATTAGCGGCATAACAAGATCAGCCGCCAAAAAAGCCCGGAGGGTGACTAGAGAAGAAGCAGTGGCCCCGCGAAAGAACCCCAGTCATCACCCGATCGAGTTCACAAGTGAGGAGGCACCGGGACTGAGTCACCCCCTTGATGACGCTCTGGTAATCTCTCTGTTAATATCGAACTGTTTGGTGAAGAGGATCTTGGTTGACAATGGGAGCTCGGCGAACATACTATTTTTGCACGCGCTAAAAGAGATGAAGATCCCGGAAGAGAAAATAGTTCGGTCGCAGACTCCACTGATTGGGTTCAACGGTGGGGTCCAAATGACAATTGGTACCATAGTGCTACCCATGTACTGCGGGGGGGCACATCACGATATACCCTTCATGATCATCGACGCACCCAGCGCCTACAACGCCCTACTTGGACGGCCCTGGCTGCACCAGCTGAGGGCGGTACCGTCAACGTTTCACCAAGTAGTTAAATTCCCAACCCCCGAGGGAGTCTGCACAATCCGGGGAAAGCAGAGTGCAGCAAAAGAGTGCTATTATGCGAGCTTCAAAGCCGTATGCTCTCAACAGCACTTCGCCAGGACCAACCCGCTACCACCGGCGGGAGAATCTGAAGAAACTGAAGAAATCGAGCTCGATCCGGCCGACCCCAAAAAGAAAACAAACATAGGTGCAGGGTTAGATCCAGAAGTTCGGACGCAGTTGATCAAATTTCTCAGTTCAGAGAAAGGCACCTTCGCATGGTCCCATCAAGACATGGTAGGAATCGATCCAAAAATAATGACTCACCGCTTACAGGTCGATCCTAATCACAGACCCGTGCAACAAAGAAGAAGAAAGTTCCCGATCGAGAAGAATGACGCAATCAATGAAGAAATACAGAAGCTGCTGGACATCGGGTCCGTAAGAGAGGTAAAATACCTGACGTGGCTTGCCAACGTCGTGGTTGTAAAAAAGATGAACGGAAAGAATAGAGTCTGCGTGGATTACACAGACTTGAATAAGGCGTGTCCTAAAGATCCATACCCATTGCCACATATCGACAGTATCGTTGATGCAACCACCGGGCACGAACTGCTAAGCTTCATGGATGCGTTCTCAGGATACAACCAGATCCTCATGCACCCAGAAGACCAAGAGAAGACCGCCTTCATGACGAACAAAGGAATATACTGTTACAAAGTAATGCCGTTCGGACTCAAAAATGCTGGATCAACATACCAGAGGCTCGTAAACAAGATGTTTGAATCACTCATAGGAAGAACGATGGAGGTATACATCGACGACATGCTGGTAAAATCAAAAGAATCCAAAGATCATGTGCACCATCTGCGACAAGCCTTCGAAGTATTGAACAAGTATCGATTGAAACCTTCGGAGTAGCATCTGGGAAATTCCTAGGCCACATAGTGACCCATCGGGGAATTGAGGCCGACCCCTCACAAATCAGAGCCGTGAAAGGAATCGCACATCCCCGAAGCCCGAAAGAAGTTCAAAAGCTCACCGGCAGGTTAGCCGCACTAAGCCGATTCATCTCAAGATATTCAGATCGGACGCACGAGTTCTTTCAAGTACTTCGAAAAGGAAAGAAATTCGAGTGTACAAACGAATGTGCGAAAGCACTCGAGCGCCTGAAGGACTACCTAACCAGCCCACCACTCCTGTCTAAACCGGAGAGGGGAGAAACATTATTGCTCTACCTGTCAGTGTCCGAACATGCGCTCGGGGCAGCGCTAGTTAAAGAAGTCGCCGGGAAACAGCACCCCGTACACTACGCAAGCAAGCCAATACTCGACGCCGAGACCAGGTACACGGCGCTGGAAAAACTAGCCCTAGCACAGGTCACGGCGTCAAGGAAGCTGCGACCTTATTTCGAATCGCACCCTATCAAAGTGGTGACCTCATATCCCTTGTTTTTTCGAAGCCAAGCTTATCCGGCAGATTATTAAAATGGGCAGTAGAGATCGGAGGCTATGGCCTCGAATTCGAACCTCGCACTACCATAAAGTCACAAGTGCTGGCCGACTTTGTAGCTGAGTTCACCACAAAACTACAGACCGATGCAGAAAAGGAGATCGCAAGCTTAGAAATAGGCGAAACCACCAGAGAGCCATGGACCCTCCAAGTAGACGGATCGAGCAACATGTATGGTAACGGAGCCGGCCTCAGGCTACAAAGCCCATGGGGGGAGCTATTTGAAAGAGCTATCCGCCTAAACTTCGAGGCAACCAACAACGAAGCAGAGTATGAAGCATTAATTCGAGGGATGCAGCTCGCAAAGGAACTAGGGGCTCGCCGACATCAAGTACGTGGGGACTCGCAATTAGTGATAATGCAAATGGAAGATCATTTCCAAGTAAAGGAGCCGCGACTCCAAAAATACTGCACACTAGCCCGAGAAGTACGGAGCGAGTTCGATGAGTGCGAGATAAAACACATTGCGCGAGAAGAGAACGCAGAAGCCGACGCCCTAGCAAACCTGGCTTCTGCTAAAGTGAGCAAGCAAGACAAGCCGATCATCATAACCTGGGCCGAGGAACCGGCCACTCACAGGCCCGTGGAAATCATGGACATATCTCTCAGCAACTCGTGGATCGAACCAATAAGGAAATACATAAACGATGGAGTCCTGCCCGCAGACAGAATCGAGGCAGTACGCCTCGCCCGTACAGCAGCCAAATACACAATCTACAACGAAAACTTGTACCGGAGGTCTATCGAAGAACCATTGCTCAAATGCCTGGACCCCGCCTCGGGGCAGGTCGTACTAATGGAAATACATGAAGGCGATTGCGGAAGCCACCAAGGAGCTCGACCGTTGGCACACAAAGTTATATCGTCAGGATTCTACTGGCCGACACTACGAAAGGACGCAAAAAACTATGTACGAAGCTGCGAGGCATGCCAGAGATTTGAAGTAACCAGACAAAGCCACGCAGAACCACTCCACGCCACGGTCACGGCCTGGCCCTTCATGACTTGAGGGATGGACATAGTAGGAAAATTACCGAAAGGAGTCGGGCAGAAAGAATACATACTAGTAGCCACCGACTATTTCACTAAATGGGTCGAAGCAGAGGCTTTCGCCAACGTAAGAGAGCAAGAAGTGATCAAATTTTTGTGGATCCATATTCTATGCAGATTCGAGATACCAAAGGAAATCAGAACAGACAACGGAACTCAGTTCACAGGACGAAAAGTACAAGAATTCTGTGACCTTTACAATATCAAATTAGTGTTCTCGACACCGAGGTACCCGGAGGCGAATGGACAGGCCGAATCGACGAACAAAACAATCATGGCCACAATGAAGAAGTGGCTCGAGACCCACAAATCTAAGTGGGTAGACGAGCTCCCGGGAGTTCTATGGTCATATCGAACCACTCCCAGGACCTCGACCGGAAGCTCACCGTTCGCTCTAGCATACGGTGAAGAAGCTGTTATCCCTGCAGAAGTCCGAGCAAGAAGCTTGCGCGTAGAAGCTTGCCAAGAGCTCGAGAATAATGATAACCTGATGAAGAACTTGGAAACCATAGACGAGCAAAGAGAGCAAGCACTCTTGAACATGGCCCAAAGAAGGAAGCACGTCGAGAGATTCTTCAACAAAAAGGTCCATTTACGCACTTTCAAGGAAGGAGACTGGGTACTCAGGAGAGTGTTCCAAAACACCAAAGATCGAAGCCAAGGGAAACTTGCACCAATATGGGAAGGACCTTATAAAGTTACCAGGGTCGTAGGCCGAGGCGCCTATCGCCTAGAAGCTCATGACGGAAGAGAAATCGGGAACAGTTGGAACATCAAGCACTTAAAGAAATATTACTTTTGACACAAGATCGACGAGCTCGATCTATCAGATACGCTTATCGCTTCATTGATTTACCTTCTTTAAGTCTATCTTTTGAAATTTCGTTTATGTAAAACTCACGAACAATTACTAACTTAAGAGTCGGAGGGGCGATGCCGAGGCATCGCCCAAACCCACATGGAAGTCTTGCAGGAATATGCGACCAATATCATGGACTCCAAGTCAGCGAACTTTGCTCACCACAGATAACGTTCCACGATCTACCCTATTCTCTTTATCTTTATTTTTTACAAATTAATCTTCAAAAATGTGGTACTAACTTAGGCATCGGAGGGGCGACGCCACCCTTGTATGACTATTTTTCCGCAGTAAGACGATGAGAGCATCACTCAAATATCGAAAGCAGAAATCAAATCAAAACTCATACAAAAGAAAACGCAAGTAAAACGGTTTGAATCTTAAATTTGAATCTGGAGTCAAACAGTTTGGAATCAAAGAGTTTTTTTCAAAAGAACTGGAATTTAAATCTGGAGGACGCCGATCAGACGACAGCACTGGGGTCGGAAGTGGCATTCGGGTTGGGCTCCGGGCCGAAGACGGGACCATCCAGCTCTCGAGTCTGATCAACATGGCCCGGATCCTGCTGCAGTCCTTGCTGGTCGACCTGATCCAGCTCCTCCACCCCGCTCCTCGGTCTTTTCTTCTTCTTTCTCGAGTTCATCGAGAAAACTCAAATCGAGGTCCAGGTACTTCGTCCCTATCCTCTCCCGGACCTCGCCCTCCACCTGCTCAGAAAGCGTCTGCGAAAAGGTTAGACCCGGACGAATCACGAGTAAAGGAAAGAAAGTCAAATACAAAAATACCTCGTACGTGTCGGCGAAATGCGGAGATGTGATAAGCGCTCTGAAGTCGAGACCCTCGCCAGACAACAACAAGGCAATTTTCTCCTCGTACTTCTGGACCTCAGCCGTGTAGCTCTCCCGTTGAACCTTGAGCCGAGAATCCATCGAAGTAAGCTGCTCATTCCTCGTGCGCAAATCGGCCAGCACCTTGTCACAGTCAGCCTGCGCCTCAACGACCCTCTTCCTTTGTTCGCCAAGCTCGGCACGCGCAGCCTCCGCCTCCTTTATAGCGGCCTCGAGCCTCTCCTCCGCCACAGTCAGCCTCTCATTCAGAGTATCCACATATTTCTTCGAGGAGTCAGACTCCTTGCGAAGTTGGTAAATCTCTCCAGCGCACTTCTCGGCAAATACATTAAGCTCACGTTGAATGGAGTCGAGCTCCATCTGAGCCTGCGACGTTAAGGCAAATCAGAATTCGCACAAAGGATGAACACCGCAGAAAACCCAAGCCCATACCTGTAGCTGGCGAAGCTGGTAGCGCTCGAGGCGCGCTAAAGCAGTCCCCGACTGGTTAGCCGAAGGCTGGCCCAGCAAGAGTTGGCGAGCCCGGACCAGAAAGGTATCCACCATCGGATCCGGAGGCGTGGTGGAAGCGACAACAGACTTCCCGAGATCGTCCCGACGCGTCTCGCGTTCCAGAGAGCGATGCCGCTTGCGATGCCCCGACTGCTCAGACTCCCTCTCTCAACGCCTTCCACCTTCCTCGACCCTCTGCGAGGCATCATGGCGAGCCGAAGGGCGAGAATCTTCGGCCGCGGTCTCCCCCTGTGGCCGGAAAGGAGGCGGGGGGGAGGTGGTGGATCCTGGTGGCCAGACTCCAGGGTCGGGCGCTTCGAAGGATTCTGAGGGCGGCGCCGAGCCTCCTCTTCCTCTCTGGCTCTCCTCTTCTCGCGAAGGGCCGCAGCGACTCGCTCGGCGGAAACATTTGGGCGGCGAGAACGAGTCATTTCCTCTGTGAAGGGGGTGGCACGAAGCTCGCTATCAAAGATGGCCTCTGCAGTTACCGACCTACCGTTCCTCACTACCAACCAATGACGATCACTCTCCGACACGTCGTAGGCCCGATCCACTCGATCCTGTTCCTCCAGAGTGAGCTCTGTTCGAGGAGGATCTGCAAAAATGAGAGAACCACGGTTAGGCACGGTATCAAGTGAACTGGATTATTGACAAAAATGGCGACCCACTAATCGGATTTCCGCCCTGACGAAGGAACTCCAGAGCCTCTTCGATCAACTTCAAGTAAAAGAAGGTCGTCCACCACCCCGGAGAGTTGGTCGGAGCCTTCTTTATTAAAGTCGATTTCCCGCGAGACCAGCGCGTGAAATAGTAGTAGTGCTTATCGGGGCTCTGGTTGATTCGATACATGTGATGCCACTCACGAACGGTGGGAAGACCCAAGTTCAAATCGAGCCATACTAATAACACCCCGACAAGGTGGCACCACCCATTTGGGGACAGTTGAAAGGGGGAGAGGTTGTACGACCCCAGGACCTCACCGATGAAAGGATGCACGGGCAAGCCCACCCTGTTATCCATAGCCACCGTATAGAAGGCCGCAAACCCTGGAGGTGGGTCGAAACATCTATTGGAGGGACGAGGCACCGAATAACTCACTCCCTTGCATGGAATGGAAACAGCAAGAGCCTTCATCATCTCTCGGGTAACCGTGGAAACGGCCCCAAGGACGCGATGTGTCCTCCAATCAGAAGGAAGGACATAGTCGCCAGCGATCTCGGGTTCCTCGAGATCTACAATCACCTGGCGGCTGCCTGAACCGGACGCCTCGCCGCCTCCGCGTCGATCCAACCCTCAGAAGGCCTCCGACAGAGCCTGGTGATCGCGCGAATCAGAACCAGAACTCCCATCGGGCGGGACCTTAACCCCATTCGACCCCGGCAACTCCGGGCCCTGAAACACCAAACTCCAATCAGGGCCCACGAAATCAAGAGGATTCGGAGCCCTAGCCGGAGACGGAGTAAACGGCGGCGTCGGATTCACGCCCTCAGATGGAGAACCATCACGATTCTGAGAGTCTGAGCTCGATGAATTCATCACTCACACAATAAAACAGACCTTTGGGAAATAAGAAGTTAACCTAAAAATTGAAAATGAGGGGAAGAAAGAGCCCCGGTCAGCTCTACTTTCCACCAAAATCCCCGAAAACACGAACGTACCAGACAAAGATTCAACAAATACAAAGAGGGAAATGTGGGTAGAAGCACACTACCTTCAGATTAATGAAAGGATGAAAACCCACGGAAGAAACCAGTAGCAAGCAACGCGAACGATTGGAGAAGGCAAACGGTCGCTCGAAATCGCTCTGAGAAGATAGAGGAACAGTTGCGTTGGTAGAAGTGAGGAAGGCGCGCATCCCAAACGACGGTTATACCTCAACGCCCGCTCAACTTCCCAAAACCAACCCCCACGTCCGCTGAAATTACGCAACTGCCACTTAACTTTGCCGCCCAAAAATCAGAAAGTACCTCGCATAAAGCAGGTCGCATTAGGCAGTCCTACAAAGGGTAGGATAGTGAACACGAAAATAAAAGGGGCTCAAGAGCACCCGCATAAGAGTGTAGGGGCTCCACGCCCAAGTGCAAGACTGATATCGTCTGCACCCCAACAAAAGACCCCAAACCGCGAGCATATTAAGTTTGTCGGGGCACCCCAGGTGGTCAAAAACGAAAATGAGACAGAACCCGAACTGTCCAAATATTCACCACGGATTCGGGCCCGTGGTGACGGCACCCGCAGCAGCTTCCCGGGGCTGAGCGGGTGGGGACCCCCACAGAGGAATTGGTCCCCCGAGCCGCGAGGTGTCCGTAAACACCGAAAATATGAAACCGGACTACCCAGGAGGTAGTTCGAAGGACCGAAACCTGGGGATATGAGCAAAACGAAAATACTTTCGACCATGTCATTTGGCTCGACAGGTCATGACAGACATAACCAGCCAAGCCAAAGGGGCTATTGTTGAAGACTGGGTCAGGTCCGACCCATTAAAGAACTCGATTTGAACGAATCATTCAACCGACTCGAGATAACTGGGTCATGCCGGATCGCGGTAACTGAAGTTCGAATTTGAGCCACCAGAGGAAAGCTTGCAAAGGCCTTGATAGCTCGATCAACCCAGAAAGCAGCCCGCATACCAAAATAAAGGCTCGAGGCGACTACATCGACCCTCCACGGCCAACCTCGAGGAAAGAGAAAATTCACTAACGACTAGTAGGCGATACTTGCGGAAGACGTAAACTGCCCGACTAGTTAGACGCCCCGACTACCCCGGGAATACCCCCTAACTGCCTAAGCGAAAGGTCCGGAAACCCTAGGGAGACCCCCACTACTATAAAAACCTTCGCCCTCCTTCTAGCGCCAGGCATCTATCAATCGAATTCCCTCTCCCACTCTCTTCTTACTCATTGTAATCCGCGATTAGTCGTATTATTGAATTGTATTCTATCTTCAAGGCCATTCTATGCATATTTGTATTCTCCGTTCTCAGGGCTCCGTAGTTTGAATAATTGTACCCACAACAACCATTATCTTTTATTTTATATTTTTATAATTAATTAACGCCACTAAGAAAATAGAATCATAAATGACGTGTGAATTATATCTCTATATCTATTCGAACAATTAAAATATGCCACCACATAAAATTAGAAAATGCTAAGTTTCAAAAAAGAGTCAATGGCTGGTAGTGGCATGCTAAATGAAAGTCAAAGAAACAAAGGATAGAGAAGATTTCATTCGAATATAATAGCAATACATAATTTCGGTTCAATTACTTACCTAGAAAATTGAGAGCAATGCTGCAAACAATTTAAGACTTAAAATTATAAAAACAATAATAAATGTTTGATCCTATTCGATAACACCCTAGAAGTTTATAAACTTTATGTAACTAAGATGACGGCTATATATATCCTTATTATTAATTATTTATTTCTAGAATATAATGATAATATTTTAATTAAAGGATGATTCTAAATAAGTCATATTTTTTTTCTCCACAGCTTCTTTGAAAAAAATTAAAATATGATATAACAATTTTATCCTTATAACTTTATTTAAAAATCTTAATCAAAAAATTTGATATACAAATATATAAACCCTAAAATGAAGCCCTCATCAAACAAAATAAAAAACACAGTTTTTTTTATCAGTTCTTCCATGATGATTGACGCCGTAAATAATCTAAAATCAAAGAAGTATGTGACCATTGATCCTACTGTCTTTTGTAATATTTTTTGGCACCTATCTATAAAGGAAAATTGTTTTAATCTTCACCTCCCTTGTTGAAATGGAAAACGTGAAAAAGGAGAATAAGAAACAAACGACATGGAAAAGGAGAGTTGAAATCAATATTGCTGTAAATCACTTGTAAATGTTGGGGGAAATACTTCCCAGCAGATCAATACGAGCTTTCTTCAAACTTTCGGTATTTACCGATGAACGAAAATGTTTTGCTCTATTTCAGCCTAAAAGTTCTTCATCAAGAAGCAGTTAGTTTCATAACCTCTGCTAATGCAAATCATGTGTGAACGTCATTTATTTTAAAAGCAATCTGCTAAACAATTTTTAAGAACCTTATACGAAGCCGACAATTTTATCTTAAATTTTATGGGGTACTGTATTTGATGGGGCTTTATTTTAAATTTTATATATTTAAATATCAAATTTGTAATTAAGATAATGAGTTAAAGTTATAAGGATAAAATTGGAATATTTTATTTTAATTTTTTTATAAGGGCTGTAGGGAGTAAAAATGTGGCTGTGTTTCCCTTAATTAAAATTGACTACAATTTCACAAGTTCAAAGTTTTAGTTATTTTGAAAAAGAAATGAAAATTGATTTATTATAAGAAGAATTTTGTTCTTGGTAGTATATATTCAGTTAAAGTGTCTAAGTGATTCAACAATGTATGAAAATTCATGCAAGTAGTGCACGCCATCTCAGAATTGGAAAAATATCAGTCAACTGTTCATATTTTAAATCAACCTAACCTAACCCATCCATTTCCTAGAATTTGTGCCACTCCCTTCATTGTTTATCGTATTACTAATTTATTACCAGTTGCATGCATTGATTTTCTAAATTACAGTAGAATATTTAAGCCTAAATGCATAGGTAAATTAATTTAATATGATTTATATAATACTTCAACATGCTTATACATAGAGAGATTATATACTTTTCCTCCGTCCCGGTCAAATTGTCATATTTTGACTAAACACAATAATTAAGGTATGTGAGAGTTAGTGAAATGAATATTTTATTGATGAGTGTGAAAATTTTACTATTTTAGAAAAATGAATTAATATTACGGGATGGACGAAAAAAGAAAAATAAATAATTTATATGGAACAAATAAGTATTATATATATTTAAGCAACATGGTAAACATAATAAAAAACATGTTAATAGCTATGAGATTTTTGCTCAACCCAACCAATACTTATATAATATACACATATATACTAGCTAGGAGCTCCCCCAATGGAATGCAATGGCAGTCCATTTTACAAAATCTCTCATCCTCTTTCATGTTATCATCCCAATATTCTTGCCATTTTCATCCACCTCCACAACCTACCAAACCTTAAATCAAGGTTCATCGCTCTCCTCTCCCGGCGATGTCTTGCTCTCATCGCCGAAACGCATTTTCACAGCCGGTTTTTACCCCGTCGGCGACAACGCTTTCTGTTTCGCCATCTGGTTCACTCAACCTCTGGCCGACGGAACCTCCACCGTCGTCTGGATGGCGAATCGCGACCGGCCTGTCAACGGCAGAAACACGAAGCTCTCTCTCACACACTCGGGGAACCTCGTACTGAACGACGCCGGGCAGCTCCTTGTCTGGACGAGCGGCACAGAATCTCCGTCGTCCACGACGGTGACGTTGCAGCTCCACGACGACGGCGATCTCGTTCTCCGCGAAAACGGAAACTCTACAATCCTCTGGCGAAGCTTCGACTCCCCCACGGACACGCTTCTGCCACAGCAGCCACTCACCAGGAGCGCGAAGCTGATCTCGTCGAGAAGCCCGACGAATCACTCCTCCGGCTTCTACGAGTTCTACTTCGACAATGACAACGTCCTTCGCCTTCTCTACTCCGGCGTTGAGCTCACCAGCGTGTTCTGGCCTGCACCGTGGATGACCAGCTGGGCGGTGGGCCGATCGAACTACAACACTAGCAGAACCGCAACGCTCGATTTGTACGGAAATTTCACTTCCACTGATAATTTCATGTTTCAGACGTCGGACGCCGGCGTCGGGCCTCAGAGGAGATTGACCTTGGACTCCGATGGCCTTGTCCGAGTTTACAGCTTAAATAAGCGAGAAAATACGTGGGAAGTCAGCTGGCAACTCCAAATGACGCCGTGTAGCATTCATGGAGTTTGCGGTGGTAACAGTTTGTGCACCTACAGCCATGAATCCAGCCGGCGCTGCATTTGCTTGCCGGGATACAAGATTAAGAACATCATAGACTGGTCGGAAGGATGCTTACCGGATTTCGATCAAACTCCATGCAATAACAACAGCAGTGATGGTTTCTCACAGATCAACCACGCAGAGTTTTACGGCTACGACATCGGATACTTCCAGAACCGGACATTAGAGGAGTGCGAGAGCCTCTGCCTGAGCTACTGCGATTGCAGAGGATTCCAATTCAAGTATGAATGGGACACAGGCGTCCACAGCTGTTACCTCAAGACTATACTCTTCAATGGATACCAATCATCAGGATTCGATCACTGGGTCTACGTAAGATTGCCCAAGAATCTGCTACTATCGTCCAACAAGATGAATCCCATCCAATCTGGGTTCAACTGCGCAAATTCTTCCGTGGTAGAGATCGAAAGAGCGTTCACAACGGAGCACAAGCGTGCTTGGGTGAAGTCCTTGGCATGGTGCGTGGGCGCACTCGGTGCGATTGAGGTAACGTGCCTGCTCATTTTCTTGTACAAAACGCATGGAAGTTCAGACAAACTACGCGAGCAAGGCTACTTCCAGGTAGCCGCAGGGTTCAAGAGGTTCACGTATGCAGAGCTAAAGAAGGCGTCGCGCAATTTCAGCGAAGAGATCGGTCGGGGAGGCAGCGGCGTGGTGTACAAAGGCGTGCTTTCCGACAACAGAGTAGCAGCAATCAAGCGTCTGAATGAAGCGAGGCTGGGAGAGGAAGAGTTTCTCGCTGAAGTCAGCCTAATAGGGAGATTAAACCACGCAAATCTGATCGAGCGGTGGGGGTACTGCGCAGAAGGGAAGCACCGGCTACTGGTTTACGAGTTTCTCGGAAAGGGGTCTTTAGCAGAAAATCTGAGATCCAAGAAACTCGACTGGAGAAAGAGGGTAGACATAGCGTTGGGGACTGCCAAAGGTTTAGCCTACCTCCACGAGGAGTGCCTGGAGTGGGTTCTGCACTGCGACGTGAAGCCTGAAAACATTCTCCTCGATGCGAATCACCAGCCAAAAGTCGCCGATTTCGGGCTGTCCAAACAGGTGGAGAGAAGCAGCGCCGAGAATCTGAAAATGTCGACGATACGAGGGACGAGAGGGTACATGGCGCCAGAGTGGGTGTATAATCAGCCAATAACTGCCAAGGTCGATGTGTACAGCTATGGCATTGTGGTGCTGGAAATGGTGAGCGGGAAAACCCCGCAGCAGATGAATCTGAATGCAGAGATTTTAAGGGATGTGGATCCTGCAATGGGCGGTGAATACGATGAGGAAGAATTGGAGAATCTGGTGGGAGTTGCATTGCAGTGCGCGCAGGAGAATCGAGATGCACGGCCTACCATGACGCAGGTCGTCGATATGCTGCTAGCTCGATATCAAGTCTAGTTGTATTTTTTTTTTTAATTATTTTATAAATGCGTAATAAATTATTATTATTAATTAAAATCGAGATTAGCAAGATTCGTACGTAGCCAAATTGATTAATTTGAATAAGGTAACGGAATTTTGACTCTCTAACAACCAAGTTGTACATAAATTATATATATATATAAACCTTAAGTTTAAATTAATATCAACTCTTTAACAAACGAGTATTAAAAGTATATATAAAATATATTGCCATTGGTCTAATACCATGTGCTGCATTTTAACCGGAAATTGAAATATTGTTTCTTTTGAAATGAATTTAAGTAACGAAAGATTGTCATAGCTTCCTCTATTATTTTTGTTTTTTTTACTGGCAAATATATAGAGAGAAAGAAAGAGGGGGGATTTTTCACCAAGAGTTTACAGGGGGCTGTAAAAGATAATAAATATATGTAGAATATTTTAGAGATTGTATTGTATCTTTTAAGTTATTTTGTTTCCTTATTTTTTATTCATTATGTATACAAATATAAATCCTTGCAATAGTTCCACAGTGTGAAATAAATGAAAATATTTAATTGCACGCAGTGGTAAAATCATCGTTCGAGTAACCAAAAGATCATGTTTGAAATACCTTTGAAATATGTGGGTATTTGAATTTTAAATTAATAAATTAGAAGAATTAAATGTATTAAAATGATTATTATATGAAGTGTTTGAAAAAAAACACCTTCATTTTTAGACTAATTATAAAATATGAAATGACAAAATAAACATTTGTTAATTTATTTGAGTTAGATTAAAGATACGTAAATAATTATAATTTTAAATTATATAAAAAATATAATCTGTGTATGTACCTTAGATGGTAGACGTACGTGAGAGTACATGGATCGATACCCAAAGGTTTATTTTTTCCATGTTGGAGAAAAGATAACGGTTTTAAACTCGTTGTCTTTTCGAGAAACGATAACAGTTTTAAAACTGTTGTCTTTCAGCACCAACTTACAACAATATTTCTATATGTCTCATCACAATATTTTTTAATCGTTGTTGTTTAGTTTTTTTTTTTTTTTTCTTGCATTGATTCCGAAAAATTAATGGGTGGACTTGTGGGAAGATATAGAAATTTCAAATCTTTAATTGATAAGGAAAAATATGGGAATATATTTGGTAACTTAATAAAAGTTTTTAATACAACGCGGTAAATTTAGGCAAAAGCAATACAAGCACTGTGAAGACACCGTGTGAATATTTCTTGCTTGTTACTCATAGAGATCTGTTGAGCCTCGGGAAAAAGGGCTTCGGCCACGCACGACGTATGTGTATTCGTCGAACCCGCGATTATTTCGACGAACCCTTTTCTTAGAAGACCGTTGGAATTCTGTAACCGACCGAGTGAATAAGTGGAGCACGACGCAAGCAGAGCGTGGGTTTTAATGCCTTTATTTCAGTAAACGTTTGTAACCGTCCTTTTCTTCAGTATTTGCATTTATTGAAACAAGCTATAAATAGAAGCAATATGAATGAAATGACAGAGTACCTTCTCTTCGAACTCTATTCACTCACTAGCAAACGCTCGAGACATTCCTAGCAATCAACAAGATCTTTTTTGCCCTTCGTAATTCGGAATAGTTGGAACTTAATTGATTAATTATTGCATCAATTAATTTGTTGTTAATAAAGTTGAAACAAGAGTTGCTGCAGTAATTCCCACGCATATATATTACTCCCTCCGTCCCACCTCAATTGTCCCACTTTCCTTTTTCGTCCGTCCCACCTCAATTGTCTCATTACTTAAAAAGGTAACTTTTTCACACTCAACAATAAAATATTAATTCCACTCAACTTACTTTACACTCACACTCCTTGGTTATTGTGCCCAAAGTCACCGGGACAATTCAGCCGGGACGGAGGGAGTATTTCCTTTCCTTATAAACAAACACTCATATTTGGGTTGTTTTGATACGTTATTTATGTATCCGAACACTTTTAAAGTGAGTGAAACTACACCACTAAATAACAATTTATTTATTAACATAAATAATACTCCCTCCGTCCCAAACCAATAGGTACTTTTCTTTTGGACACGGTATTTTAGGAGGTTGTGTTTAGTGGTTAAGTGTGTTTGATAATAAAGTAGAGAAAGATGATTAAATTGTTTAATGCCTCATTTTATAATTACTTTTATATTTAAATTATATAATCTAATTTTTTTTAATAATGTGATTTTTTTAATAATTTAATTTTTTTATATAATGTGATTTTGAATAATTAAATCTCTTTTACAGTTTTTATGCCCTAAGAAATCACAAATCTTGCATTAACATCCCTAATTTTAAGCTTACCACATGTATTCATCACTAATTAAGTGAAAATTTGAGTTCCCACCAAAACACAAAAATAATCACACCAAAAATTTAAAAGTTTCAATTCATCCCACCAATTAAAAAGGCAGCAGCATTATAAAGGTAATCCTACACAAAAAAAAAAAAAAAACTGCAAGTTCACAATACAAAGAGAAAAAAAAATGGGGTGGAAGGTAGATTTGTCGACACAACAACGTAATCAAATCATCCAATTCATCCTCGAAAGTTGTATCGATGGGAAACCAGCTCATGGCAAGCTTGTGGAAGCACAACAAAAATTCGCCGTATCCAAAACTACGGTGAGACGACTTTGGACAGCTGCGAAAAAACAACAAGAAAAAGGTGAAGCTATACATCTTGTAAGTAGAAAGGGTACGAATGTTCAAAAAAGAGTGACTGTTGATCTTGAAAGACTTTCAAGTTTAGAATATTCGAAGAGAACTACGATACGGAAATTAGCAGTTGCATTAGGACAAAGTAAAAGTACCGTGGGGAGGTGGGTGCAAGCTGGGAAGATAAGGTCTCACACGTCATCCATAAAACCTGATTTAACAGCCACCAACAAGATGTTACGCTTGAAATTCTGTCTCCAATCCTTAGAATTAGATAGGATTCAAAACCAAATAAAGTTCAAGAGCATGCACAATACAGTCCACATTGATGAGAAGTGGTTTTTTATAACACGAGGTTCACAGAGATATTATTTGTCACCCGGAGAAGCGGAGCCACATAGAACATGTCAAAACAAAAAATTTCTTACAAAAGTCATGTTCATGTGTGCCGTTTGCAGGCCAATATTTTCAGATGATGGACAGGTACTATTCGATGGAAAAATAGGAATTTATCCCTTCACAAAACAAGTTCCAGCAAAGAGGCGCAGCAAGAACAGAGAAGCAGGCACACTTGAAACAAAAGCAATCGATTCAATCACAAAAGATGTGATTAAAGAGTGTTTAATCTCTAAGGTATGCCACAAGTTAAGTTTCACAAATTTATTATCAGCACCAAATAAGCATTAATAATCATGTTTTTGAATCGTGTCAGATTATCCCAGCAATCAAGTCAAAATGGCCAAATGGAGCAAGCAAGGACATTTATATACAACAAGATAATGCAAGACCTCATATCAAAGATGATGATCCAGATTTTAGGGCTGAAGCAAGTGGAGAAGGGTTCAATATCAGACTAGTGCAACAACCTCCAAATTCCCCGGACTGCAACGTTAATGATTTGGGATGGTTTAGAGCCATCCAATCTATTCAAGTAGAAACATCATGCAAGACAATAGATGAGCTGGTGAATGCAGTACTTGAATCGTTTGAAAAACTTTCACCCATAACACTCAACAATGTATTCTTAAGTCTGCAGGGATGCCTACTAGAAATTATGAAGGTAAAGGGCCAAAACTCCCACAAAATTCCACACATGGGCAAGCAAGCATTGAGAAGATCAGATCAACTACCCATAACCTTGGATGTTTCAGTGGAGCTAATAAGAGAATGCATCAATTATCTCATAGAAATGGGTAGCAGTGAAGACAACACAGAAATTATGATATCATTAGGCTTAGGGCCATGCGAACAGGGCTGAAATACAGCAACCATAAGTTTTTTTTTTTTTTTTTTTGTTAATGTGATGAAACAATTAGTGTACATGTTTTCTTGTTCAAGAATGTCTAAATGTCACATAATCTGCATCTTTCATGTAATGTCAAAACAATGATCTCAGAGAATGACATCAATTTTATTTTAATTTTACCTCATCCATGCCAAGATCAATCGCTGCCCACTCCTTTGTTGCGCGATTCCAATCGCAGGAGCAGAATCATCATCACCACTCATAAAGCTCTAGAATCATTGGATGGGTGGAAACTCTTCTGCAGAAAGGCGTGGGAAGATTTTGATGGGAAGATTTTCAATGCCCTCTGTGAAAATAATGCTTGCAAGGTAGAATTTGGGGGAAATTTATGTGAAAATCGTCTAAGCAAATTGTGCACGACTGCGATGATGGGCTTGAATTTGGGGGAAATTTCTTAACCGGGAGTGAATCAACATATGATTTCACAGCAGCCGGATCAAAGGAATCGCGATTCCACATCAGACGAATAGAAAGAGGCGG
This sequence comes from Plectranthus barbatus, assembly GCA_026898455.1. Taxonomy (NCBI): domain Eukaryota; kingdom Viridiplantae; phylum Streptophyta; class Magnoliopsida; order Lamiales; family Lamiaceae; genus Plectranthus; species Plectranthus barbatus. The sequence continues at coordinate 702,514 of JAPKLW010000116.1, read as the reverse complement.
CGGCGGCGGAGGTTGTTGCAGTTGTTGCAGATGTATGATCGTCGGTTTGATGTGGTGCCGGCGGCGGAGGTTGGAACTCGCGGGTGAGGAGCGATGAATTTTAACCCACCCTTCATCATCGCGGCGAGGCATCGTGGGTGTAGAAAGTTTCAGTGAAGGGAGATGAAAATGACAAGATGAAGACGATAGGAGGCAGATGGGAGTGAGAGTAGAAACTTTCAGTAAGGGGGAAGTTTCAGTGAGGGTGGAGTGAGAGTAGAAGATGAAGATGAGATGAGGAAGATAGCAGTGAGAAAAGAGATGTCGGCTAGGGTTTCATTAATTAAAGTAATTAGAGTATTATTTTAATTTTAATTAAGATGTTAAAAAATTTAATTATTGCTTAATTTTTACCAAAATAAGAAAGGTACCTAATTGAATGGGACGTCCCGAAAAGGAAAAGGTACCTATTCGAATGGGACGGAGGGAGTATCTTTTTAAATTAATTTCTTAGATTGCGAATGGTATATATATATGATACGAAATCGATGAATATGTGTGTTGGAGGTGCGAACCTGATCCGACCCAGTAAATGTACCAGACTAAAGCCCAATAGCGCCCTGGGCCCAATAAAGATAAAGGATCCAGTTCGAGCCACGAGTTGCTGCTGCGAAAAAGTGGTACGAATGAAAAGCAATTCGATAGTTATCCAAAGCAGTTCAATCAAGGTCATTCGCACTCCAGCGAGCTAAGGAGAGGTTCGATATAAAGATCTCGAGCCATAACCACAACCGTTTAGCGACCGAAGACCAACGAATACCTCAACGACTACTTTTTACGAGGATTCCGGAACCACTGAAGCTTCCACGTCAACGAACCACCCGAAACTCGCGGGCTCGGCCCTCAACAGCTTGAGAACGGCGCGGAAACCCTAAAGCAAGTCGTCTCTTATAAATACCCCTCAAAAACATCAAGTAGGCAGAGATTTTCTGGAGAAAAAGTTCCCATTTATCAAAATTCATAGATCAGAAACACCCTTGCATTCGATTCAGTTAGATTTATTATAAATATAGTTAGCTATTCGATCACTTTTTAGTCTTGTAATGTCATTTCCTATTCGTATTTTTCTTTAGTTCTCTGGACTCCGTATCTTGAACAAATTCATCCTCAACAGTTTGGCGCCCACCGTGGGGCCTCGGGAACAAATTTTTTTCTATTTCTCGTATTTTTTTGGCAGGAAATGGCAGACGATCCAGGCAAAATCCGCACCACCGAACTCGATGGCAGGAAGGTTGCCCCGCCAGAGGGCCAAGGAAGAGGATCTAACCCGGGAACAGGACGGGGTACTCCAGTGGCGCCTGGAAAAGGGCAAATCTCCCAGACCGGCAGTGGAGTCCCGCGCCTTCCTGGCTCAGAGGGGACAGTCGATGATTTGATGAAGGCGTTCGACGCCACACCACTTGGGGAACTGACATTCCCACCACCGCCACCAAACATTCTAGCAGATCCGCATGTATCGAGGCTGGTGACACAGGTGCAGAGTGCGCGGAATGTGATTGAAGAGATGGCGAGGAGGAATGAACTCCTCAAAAGAGAAAATCGGAGACTGCAATTGCAGAACAGCAGCAATCCACCAATCGTCGAGGAGCTTCGGAGCATAGAAATGAATATCACGAAGAATCTAGAAGCGGAGTTTGATCGTACTGAAGGGGAGGTCACCGAGAGGACCCCGGAGAATCCAATAACCTTCCGGCCCGACCTGGGAAACCAGACCGGCCAATTAAGCCGGCCGGAGCTGCAAGCTATCCAACAGATCGAGCGGCAGTTTGAACAAAGGCTCGGCTATTTCGAGTCCTTACCAGGACTTCCGGCACCAAAGAAGACAATTCCTCGCGAAAGCTACGCGGAGTCCCCCTTTTCGCCGAATATCGCCGAAGTTAAGCTGCCACCTAGGTTCGCCCCGCCTAGCTTCAACCTTTATGATGGAACTGCAGATCCAGAGAATCACATTGCCGTATATCGGCAGAAGATGTTGGCACTAGCAATTCCAGGAGCTCGGATGGAAGCTTGTATGTGTAAAAGCTTCGGATCGAGCTTGACGGGGCCCGCCCTCCAGTGGTTCATCAATCTGCCCCGTAGCTCGATCTCCACATTCGCAGAGTTACACCAACTGTTTATACGTCAGTACTCAAGCAGCAGGCGCCTCGACAAGCACCCGGATGACCTCTATACGGTGATCCAGGGACCGGGCGAATCACTGAGGGCGTACCTGACCCGATTTAACAAGGAGTTGGTTGCGGTGCCCAATTGCCCAAACAGCACTGCTGTGCGAGCCTTCACGAAGGGTCTTGACGTGGATTCTGATTTATATCGCGAACTCTCCATCTACCCCTGCCAGACGATGGATGACGCTCTGAACCGCGCATGGGCACTCATCAAGTGGGAAGAGGATGAGTCCTACCGGCGAGCACGCCGCAGCAGCGGGAGACCTAGCGTACGAGAAGAGGGTCGACGAGAACATCGGGATAGGCGTCCTCCTAGGCCGCACCCCTATAACAAACCACCACAGGTCAATCACCTCGGCCCATATGTCCCGGAATATACACTTTCGATCGCACCCGCCGATCTAGTTCAGAATGTGCTTCGAAAAATTCCTGAGAAGGTGAAATGGCCTCAGAAGATGAAGGTCGACCCTGCCTCGCGTGATGTGCAGAAATTCTGCGAGTTCCACAATGACCATGGACATACCACCGCGGACTGTCGGGCCCTACGCCTCGAAGTGGTTGAACTATTAAAGAAAGGTTTCTTGTCCGAGTACTTGTCGGACTGAGGAAAACGAACTTGGGCTCGAGATAAGCAGGCCGGTGAATCAGGACCCCCGAAGATGGATGCAAACAAACCTCCAGTTCCAGTCCGGACCATCAACTGTATCACTGGGGGATCAGAAATCAGCGAAATCTCTAGGTCTGCCGCCAAGAAATCCAGACGACTGACTCGAGAGGAGGCAATAGCCCCTCATAGGAACCCGGCTCACCATCCGATCGAATTCACAAGTGAAGAGGTGCCAGGGCTGAGCCATCCCCATGACGACGCTCTAGTGATATCACTATTAATATCGAACTGCCTCGTGAAGAGGATCCTGGTCGATAATGGGAGTTCCGTGAACATCTTGTTTCTGCATGCGCTAAGAGAGATGAAGATCCCCGAGGAGAAGATCCTGCGGTCGCAAACCCCGCTGATCGGGTTCAATAGGGGTATCCAAATGACCGTCGGGACGGTAGTACTGCCGACTTATTGCGGCGGGACACATTACGATGTGTCATTCATGGTCGTCGACGCTCCCAACGCTTACAACGCCCTACTAGGCCGACCGTGGTTATATCAGCTGAAGGTTGTTCCTTCAACCTTCCATCAAGTGGTCAAGTTTCCAACCTCAGGGGGAGTTTGCACGATTCGAGGCAAACAAAATGCGGCTAAGGAATGCTATTATGCAAGCTTTAAGGCAGTATGCGCCCAACAGCACTTCGCTAGGAGCGAACCCTTACCTCCAGCAGGAGAATCAGAAGAAATAGAGGAAGTTGAGCTTGATCCAACCGACCCAGGGAAAAAGACGAACATTGGAACCGGGCTTGAACCAGAAATTCGGGCCAAGCTAATTGAATTCCTCAGTTCTGAGCGAGCTACTTTCACATGGTCACACAGGGATATGGTAGGAATCGATCCAGAGGTCATGACACATAGATTACAAGTTGATCCGAACCACCGACCCATACAACAAAGAAGAAGAAAGTTCCTGGCCAAGAAAAATGAGGCGATCAATAAAGAAGTACAGAAGTTGTTGGACATCGGATCCGTGAGAGAAGTGAAGTATCCGACATGGCTCGCCAACATCGTGGTAGTCAAGAAGAAGAACGGGAAAATTGTGTATGCGTAGACTACACGGACTTGAACAAAGCGTGTCCCAAAGATCCATACCCACTGCCTCACATCGACTGCATTGTCGATGCAACTGCGGGACACGAACTGCTGAGCTTTATGGATGCATTCTCGGGGTATAATCAGATTCTGATGCATCCCGAAGACCAAGAGAAAACCGCCTTCATGACGAATAAGGGAATATACTGCTACAAAGTCATGCCATTCGGCCTCAAGAACGCAGGGTCCACTTATCAGAGGCTTGTAAACAAGATGTTCGAGCCACTTATAGGAAAAACAATGGAAGTTTACATAAACGACATGCTAGTGAAATCGAAAGATGCAAAGGACCATGTACACCATCTATGACAAGCCTTCGAGGTGCTCAACAGATATAAAATGAAGTTAAATCCCGCAAAGTGCACCTTCGGGGTGGGCTCCGGAAAATTCTTGGGCCACGTAGTGACCAGTCGAGGAATCGAAGCTGACCCGTCACAGATAAGGGCAATCAAGGAGATCGCGCATCCTAAAACTCCGAAAGAAGTTCAGAAACTCACGGGCAGATTAGCGGCCCTCAGCCGCTTCATTTCGAGATACTCCGATCGAACTCACGAGTTCTTCCAAGTGCTACGGAAAGGGAAGAAGTTCGAGTGGACAGAAGAGTGTGCAAGGGCACTTGAACGTTTAAAAGATTATCTGACCAGTCCGCCACTATTGAGCAAACCCAAAAAGAAAGAGGTTCTCTTACTCTACCTGTCCGTATCCGAACACGCCCTTGCGGCAGTTCTGGTCAAAGAAGTGGCAGGGAAACAACATCCCATGCACTATGCAAGCAAACCGTTACTTGACGCTGAAACAAGATACACAGCGCTGGAGAAGCTAGCACTAGCTCTAGTAGTAGCGACGAGTAAGCTGTGACCCTACTTCGAGTCGCATCCCATCAAAGTAGTGACGTCCTACCCACTCCGGACTGTGTTTTCAAAACCCAGCCTGTCAGGCAGATTGTTGAAGTGGGCAGTAGAAGTAGGGGGCTACAGCCTCAATTTTGAGCCTCGAACAACGATTAAATCACAAGTGCTGGCAGATTTTGTAGCAGAGTTTACATCGGGACTTCAAATGGATGCAGAGAAAGAAATCGCAAACTTAGAGGTTGGTGAATCGGCAAAGGAGCCATGGATTCTCCAAGTAGATGGATCGAGTAATATGCACGGTAACGGAGCAGGCATTAGGCTACTAAGCCCATGGGGTGAAGCGTTTGAAAGAGCCATCCGGCTAAATTTCGAGGCAACCAATAACGAGGCTGAGTATGAAGCATTAGTTCGAGGTATGCAGCTCGCAAAAGAACTGGGGGCTCGACGCCTCCAAGTACACGGGGACTCACAATTAGTGGTGATGCAAATGGAAGATCACTTCCAAGTCAAAGAGCCCCGACTCCAAAAATATCATGACCTGGCACGAGAAGTGAGGATAGAGTTCGACGAATGTGAAATTAAGCACATCGCACGAGAAGAAAATGCAGAGGCCGACGTGCTAGCAAACCTAGCCTCCACCAAACTAACAAGGCAATGCAAGCCCATCGTCATATATTGGGCTGGAGAGCCGGTCACGCCCAAGGCCGTCGAAGTCTTGGATATTACAATTGGCGAACCATGGACAGAACCGATCATGCAGTACCTCGCGAGCGGCATCCTACCAGCAGATAGAACAGCGGCTGTGTGCATTACCCGAGCAGCAGCCAAGTACACTATCTATAAATAAAATTTATATATGAGATATGTCGAAGGGCCACTACTCAAATGTCTCGAGCCCGCCGCAGGGCAAGCCATCCTCATGGAGATACATGAAGGAGACTGCGGAAGCCACCAAGGGGCTCGACCATTGGCACGCAAAGTCATATCCGCTGGGTTCTATTGGCCCACACTTCGGAAATACGCCAGGGACTACGTGCGAAGTTGCGAGGCCTGTCAAAGGTTCGAAGTAACTAACCAAAGCCACGCAGAACCACTCCACGCCACGATCGCAGCCTGGCCCTTCATGGCTTGGGGGATGGACATAGTGGGAAAGTTGCCGAAAGGAGTTGGGCAAAAAGAATATATTCTGGTAGCCACCGACTATTTTATGAAGTGGGTCGAAGCTGAAGCTTTTGCTAACGTAAGAGAACAGGAGGTGATCAAGTTTCTGTGGACTCACATCCTATGCAGATTCGGGGTGCCGAAAGAGATAAGAACAGACAACGGAACTCAATTTACGGGACGAAGAGTACAAGAATTATGTGACCAGTACAACATCAAATTGGTATTCTCCACACCAAGGTATCCCGAGGCGAACGGACAGACTGAGTCGACAAACAAGACGATCATGGCCACAATGAAGAAGAGGCTCGAAACTCATAAAAGGAATTGGGTAGAAGAACTCTCTGGAGTCCTATGGGCATATCGGACCACCCCCAGAACTTCAACTGGAAGTTCGCCATTCGCACTAGCCTACGGAGAGGAAGCGGTTATCCCAGCAGAAGTTCGAGGTGGCAGTATACGGATAGAAACCTGCCAAGAGGCAGAGAACAGCGAGAAGTTGATAAGAAATCTGGAATTGATCGATGAGCAGAGAGACCAAACACTACTAAGCATGGCCCAGAGAAGAATGCAGGTCGAAAAGTTCTTCAACAAAAAGGTCTGTATGCGCACCTTCAGGGAAGGAGACTGGGTGCTCAGAAAAGTCTTTCAGAACACCAAGGATAAGAGCCAAGGAAAACTTGCACCGATGTGGAAAGGTCCCTACAAGGTTACCAGAGTTGTAGGCCGAGGTGCCTATCACCTAGAGGACCATGACGGGAGAGAGATAGGGAACAGCTGGAACGTAAAGCACTTAAAGAAGTACTACTTCTAAAGGAATGAGGTCAATGAACTCGACCTCCCAGATTCGCTCTTCTAAAACCCTATCCTTACAATTTCAATACCCATTAACCTTTTCTTGCTTACACTAACTTGAGCGTCGGAGGGGCGATGCTTCGGCATCGCCCAACCCCTCACGAATTCTCTGACAGGTCCGCACGACCCACTATAAAGGGCCCCGACAATGAAGAACGGCCTGAATGCACCTCAGATAATGTTTCCCAACTTCGTCCTATTTTTCTTTATCGTTTACCTATTTTTTCAATACGATTACTAACTTAAGCATCGGTGTGGCGTCGCCCACCCTCATCGCTACCGTTTTGCAGGATAAATTTATCGAACAAACAAATGAAAAGCAAAAGATTCATTCATGGGTGTGCTTCGAAAATTGAATACAAAATAAGAGAGAATAAAGCTGTTCGAGCAAAATTTAAAAGTATTCAAGCAGAAATGGAAATGTTTTTGAAGTCAGAAATGGAAACTAGGCAGCGGCAGATTCGTCCGGGGTTGGGCCCGTGCCTTCGACGAGAGTCGGGTTCGAACCATAGGTCGGGCCACCCTGCATCTGCCCGCCATCAACCTCCCGGGAGGAGTCTTCGAGCAGCTTCTGATCTTGCTCTACATTCCGTTGCTCGGACTCTCGCTCCTGCTCCTGATCGAACTCCGCCTCCGGCTCGGGGCTCATCCAGGAAAGTGAGGTCAAGGTCCGGGAACTTCCTAGCAATTTTTCCCCGGACCTCGCTCTCGATCTGTTCAGAGAGAGTCTACTAGGAGGTTAGGTGAGAGCAGACATAGATAAATTAAGAAAACCAAGCTCAAGGAGTACCTCGTAGGTCTCGGCGAAGTGCGGGGAGGTGATGATCGTCCCAAAATCCAAGTCGTCACCCACTTGCAACAGAGCGACCTTTTCCTCATACCTCCGAACCTCGGCCTCGTAACTCTCACGCTGAGCCTTGAGTCGAGAGTCGAGGGAGATGAGCTGGTCATTCCTCGTCTTCAGGTTAGCCTGGAGCTTGGCCGAATCTGCCTCTGCCGATCGGAGCTTCCTCCGCAGATCATCGAGCTCCGCCTGAGTAGCCTGACCTCCTTCTGAGCCGCCCCGAGCTTCGACTCCGCCACGGCAACCCTTTCCTCCGCCGCATCCACCTTCTCATTCAGAGAATCTACATACTTCTTCGAGGAGTCGGACTCCTTCCGAAGCTGATAGATCTCTTCAGCGCACTTCTCAGCGAAGACGGTGAGCTCTCGATGAATACCATCGAGCTCCACCTGAGCCTGCAAACCGCGATACGATTTGAGAAAGCGACAGTAATGCACAAAAGGCGAATTCGGGACAATACCTGCAGTTGGCGAAGGCCATAGCGCTCCAAGCGCGCCAGAGCAGTTCCTTCCTGATCAACGGAGGACGGGTTCAACAAAAGATGGTGCGCACACACCAAGAAAGGGTCCACAAGCGAGTCTGGAGGCGCCACGGTGGTAACAACGGCCCTACTAGACTCCTCGTGACGCGTCCCACACTCCCTAGATTGATGGCGCCTGCGACGCTCGAGCTGCTCGGGCTCCTTCTCCTTTGACTTCCACTGTCATCGGCCCGCTGCGGGGCATCTTGGTGGGTCGATGGGCGAGAGGACTCGGCCCCCTTCTCCTGAGGGGCCCTATGAGGGGGCAGAGGAGGCGGCGGAGGCGGAGGGGGATCCTGGAGACCGGACTCCACATTCGGACGCTTCGGAGGATTTGCCTGACGACGGCGGGCCTCCTCCTCATCTCGCGCCCTCTTCTTCTCACGGAGGGCTCTGGCCACCTGCTCCGGCGGGATTTGAGGGCGTCGGCGGGTCATCTCTACAGGCAACTCAGTGAGAACTCCTTGTCGGTTGAGTAGGGTGGTTGCAGTCACGAATCGGCCATTTTGAACAATCGGCCACTCCCTGTCCTCGACGGAAACGTCGTAGGCTCTATCCACGCGAACCTGCTCCTCGGGCGTAAGCTCAGTTCTCGGATGATCTGCGAAAACAAAACAAGTCTCAATAACATCAAAAATAATCGCGTGGTACCACGTTAACAAGAGATCGGAGACCCGCGAATCGGCACTCCGCCATGCCTAAGTAATTCAGGCCTCTCCTCGTTCAGTTTGAGATAAAAATAGGTGGTCCACCATCCGGGCGAATTCGACAGAGGCTTCTTAACAAGAGTTGATCTCCCCGTGGACCACCGGGTGAAGTAGTAGTAATGCTTGTCAGCACATTGGTTAAAGCGGTACATATAGTGCCACTCTCGAACCGTCGGAAGTCCAAGGCCCATGTCCATACACACCAGAAGAACACCAACCAGATGGCACCAACAATTCGGGGCCAGTTGGAACGGCGAGAGGTTGTAAGAAGCCAGGACCTCCGAGAAGAAAGGATGAGCGGGCAGTCCGACGCCATTGTCCATCGCTGCAGTGTAGAAAGCCACAAAGCCTGCAGGAGGATCGAAGCAACGATTCTCCACCCTCGGGACACGATACCTCACGTCCTTAACCGGTACGACCTTCGCCAGGGCCGACATAGTGCTCCGGGTCACCGTCGACACAGCACCCAACACCCTGTGGGTCTGCCAGTCCAACGGTAGCACGTAGTCTCCAGCCAATTTAGGCTCGGTAGTCGCACCTTCAGGACCCGCGGCCACATCATCAGCGGTCCGGCCTGACCTGCCAGCTTTGCCACCGGTCAACATCCGCTCCACCCCCCGGAGCGCCTCAGACAACACCCTGTTGTCCGCAGAATCCGGATCGGAGCCCGAAACTGAATCCACCCTACTCGTACCCACATCAGCCCTCTCAGGGCACTGAAAAACTAGATTCCAATCCGGTCCTACAGTCACACGGTCGCCGGGAGCTCTAACCGGGGAAGAAGTGAAAGGAGGTGTTGAATGAACGGATTGAGAACCTCGACGATTCTGGGAATCAGAACCAGACGAACTCATAGCTTGAATAACAAACAAGGTCTTGAAGAAAAAGAAGGGTTAACCTAAACATAAAAGGGGAAAGAAAGAGCCCCGGTCAGCCCTTCGCTCCCAGAAACAACCAAGAACCCTAGAGAACCCTCGGGTCACGAAACAAAAAGAAAAGCGTAAAGAATATAGAGAGAGGTACTACTTGATACGTAGGGAAGCGCCGAAGAACCTCTGGAAAACAATCGACCGCCGGAAATTCCAAAAAACACGAATGATTCACCGAAAATCGCAAGAGAGAGAGAGAGAGAGAGAGAGAAAGGTATTGGGAAAGGTAACACAAATGACGTGTTGATGGGAAGTTATACTCAAGCGTCTCTTCAACTGCCTCGAAACTACCCAAACCGCCCACGGTTATTACGAAACTGCCATCGGCCTTTTGCCGCCAAAAATTCAAACCACTGCGCGCAAATATTTCGCCAGCTAAGAGTTCGAAAAGAACTGCTCCAAGGCTCAAAGACCTCGAATAAATTATCAGGGGCTACGCACCCTAAAATCTTGCAATAAGACCCTAAACCCGAACCCTCCGAGTTCGCTGGGGCTCACCAGGTGGCCAAAGGTTAAAATCAGGCAGAATCCGAACTGCCCAGACTCACACCGCGGATTCGGGACCGCGGTGATCGGTACCCGCAGCAGCTTCCCGGGGCTGCGCGGGTGAGGACCCCAACAGAGGAACTAGTCCTCCGAGCCGAGAGGTGTCCATGAGCACCCAAAATAAAACCGGACCACCCCTGAGGTAGTTCGAAGGGCCGAAACCTGGGAAATGAATCAAACAAACATAAGTTCGATCACTATTTTGACCTGACAGGCTATCTCGATCCTAACCAGCCAAGTCAAAGGGGCTATTGTTGGAGGTGCGAACCTGATCCGACCCAGTAAATGTACCAGACTAAAGCCCAATAGCGCCCTGGGCCCAATAAAGATAAAGGATCCAGTTCGAGCCACGAGCTGCTGCTGCAAAAAAGTGGTACGAATGAAAAGCAGTTCGATAGTTATCCAAAGCAGTTCGATCAAGGCCATTCGCACTCCAGCGAGCTAAGGAGAGGTTCGATATAAAGATCTCGAGCCACAACCACAACCGTTTAGCGACCGAAGACCAACGAATACCTCAACGACTACTTTACGAGGATTCCGGAACCACTGAAGCTTCCACGTCAACGAACCGCCCGAAACTCGCGGGCTCGGCCCTCAACAGCTTGAGAACGGCGCGAAAACCCTAAAGCAAGTCGTCTCTTATAAATACCCCTCAAAAAACATCAAGTAGGCAGAGATTTTCTGGAGAAAAAGTTCCCATTTATAAAAATTCATAGATCAGAAACACCCTTGCATTCGATTCAGTTAGATTTATTATAAATATAGTTAGCTATTCGATCACTTTTTAGTCTTGTAATGTCATTTCCTATTCGTATTTTTCTTTAGTTCTCGGGGCTCCGTATCTTGAACAAATTCATCCTCAACAATGTGCATAATTCATTCCAGTCAATAGGGTTAGCTTTTGGTGGAGACAAAGTGATGAGTTTTTTTTTTTTTTTTTTTTGAGTTGGTCTCCTGAGAGACTGTCTCACTATTTTTTTATTGTGAGATGAACCTTGATACATCATTTCAATAAGTTAAATATATTATTTTATTTTTAAAAATTACATTATTTGCAACATAAAAATACATCATTTGCAATAAAGAAATACATCATTTCATTAAATTCGTCTCACAATAAAAATGATGAGACATTATTTGTAATAAAAAAATACATCATTTCATTAAATTCGTCTCACAATAAAAATGATGAGACCGTCTCACATGAGACTTTGCCTTTTTTATTTAATGAAGAAAAAGAGACCGAAGTGATGGTCTAGGGTTAAAATTCTGTGTACGTAGCAGTCATGTTTGGACACAAAATTCAGGCCCACGTTTAAAAAAAAATAAAAAGGTTTAATTTAATATCTTTTGGAAACATTCATATAAATTTAGTTCCTTTCTATAAATTGTTCAATTACTAAGAAATTTCGATTATACAATTAGATATAGGAAAGAATATATAATACACTATGGTAAAAACGTAAATGGAAAGATTCTCTTAATTTTCAAGAAGGCATCTAAATATCTAAATTATATCCTAGTAGGAATGTAAAATATCTCTTAAAAAATAAGAAGATTCATTAAGATTTCCTAAGGTAGTTGATATAGCTATATAAAGCCATGCAAACACGTGAATTTATGCACTGAAAATTTTAGAAAAATGGGAGCTACGACTATAGAATTAGTTGGGAATGAGTATAAATTCAAATTCTTGAACGCTGCAGTTGGAGCAACAGATTTCAAAGCAAGAATACAAGGAGGAAAAGTGTTGCAGGTGCAAGCCCTTTCAGAGATGGGACTCGTATCCACCTACCATCAAACCTCCGTCAATCCCACCTACATGGACATCTCTGCCATGAAGAAGCCTTATCGTGAGGGTGCAGATGTTGTAGTCATCATCCCCATGAAATGAAGTTCATTACTCAAAGCGCAGTAGAATATATTAATAAATGTTGTCAATTTTCATTGTGTGAGACTACTCTTTTTGCCTCAATTTCTTCATTTAGTAATACTTTGAAATTATTATTTTCTTTAATTTAGAAATTATTTCTCTGAATTTTTCCCACATGTGTTTTTTCATTTGTCATGGTCTTGTGCATTCTTTCAAATTATAATTATATTATAAGGATTTCATGGTTCAAATAATTTGGGAATAATTGCAAACAAATATTTTAGTACCATAGATACGGTAGATACCTCACTAAATCTTATTTGCTACATGATTATTCACTAAATCTTATCTAACCCAACCCTAGTTTACTTCTAATATTTCACGAACGAGAATCTAATTTCATAAATTAGATTAATATCTTCTTAAAGATTTATAATCTATTTGTTGGAGTTCAATTAGGGATAAAAAGATTCATGATTTTCACAATAATCAAGTCTCATCGATTTAAATCTCTATTTGATGTTTCTGGAATATACATACAGGAATAATATTGAAATAAAAATAAAAATTTTGTTGTGTGGTTCTAAAACAGAAACACTAATGGTAGAATTTTGTCTTCAACCAATGAAAACGTGAAGCTATCTCCACCACAAACCCAAAAACGTAAAACCCCCCATGATCTTCCGATTTTCCAACACCTCTTTCTTTTCACAGACAACTTAGTATACTGTCCCAAAAAAAATGAAGTCCCATAATCTACACACAGAAATAGCAGTTGTTTCACTGGCCATGGTGCTGTACACCTGCTGCAGAGCATCGGCTGCACCGCTGCACCCGGTGATCTTAATCCCCGGCGCCGGAGGCAACCAGCTGGAAGCTCGGCTGACCGAAGCGTACAAGCCAACAAGCCTGGTGTGCAACCGGTGGTATCCGTTGAAGAAGGATCCAGATGGCTGGTTCAGGCTGTGGTTCGACCCGACTGTGCTGCTCCGACCCTTCACCAAATGCTTCAATCAGAGGATGAAGATATTTTACGATCCTCTTCTCGATGATTACCAAAATGCCCCCGGCATTGAAACCAGAGTCCCCTTCTTTGGCTCCACTCAGAGCCTTCTCTATCTCGATCCTTCTCTCAAGTAAGATCTCATCAACATTGATATTCGTTTTTATTTTTTGAATTTAATCAGTTTTAAATTATTTCAGACACATTACATCGTACATGGAGCCTCTGGTGAGATCCTTGGAAGGGATAGGGTATGTCAGCGGCCGGAATCTCTTCGGCGCGCCCTACGATTTCCGCTACGGATTGGCTGCGGAAGGCCACCCTTGCGATGTCGGAAACAAATACCTCTCCGACCTCCAGAATCTCGTGGAATCAGCCAGCGCTTCCAACGGCGGCAGCCCGGTGATCCTTCTCTCCCACAGCTTAGGCGGCCTATTCGCCCTGCAGCTCCTCTCCCGCGCCCCCGTCTCCGTCCGCAACAAGGTCAAACACTTGATCGCTTTGTCCACCCCTTGGGGCGGAACAGTCGACGAGATGCTCACATTCGCGTCGGGGAACACACTAGGCGTGCCGTTGGTCGACCCTTTGCTGGTCCGAGAGGAGCAGAGGAGCTCCGCCACCAACCTCTGGATGCTGCCTTCGCCCGCCGTGTTCGACTCCTCCAAGCCGCTCGTGGTCACGCCTAATGCGTCGTATTCCAGCGCGGATATCTCCCGTTTCCTTCGGGATATCGGGTTCCCCGAGGGGGTCCGCCCTTACGAGGCGCGAGTTTGCCTCTGGTGATCAGCCAGAGCCGGAACTCGCCGCCTGGGATCCCCATCACGTGCGTGGTGGGGACCGGGGTGGAGACTGCGGAGACGCTGTTTTATGGGGCGGGTGGGTGGGACGAGCGGCCGGAGGTGGTGTATGGAGACGGAGACGGCACTGTGAATATGGTCAGCTTGCTGGCGTTGCAGTCTGCATGGGGTGGATTGGAAAACCAGACGGTTAAGGTGATCGAGATTGGTGGGGTTTCTCACACATCGGTGCTCAGTGATGAGGCTGCGCTTGATGCGGTTGTTGGTGAAGTTTCTGCAATCAATTCTGAAGTTTCTGCAGATCTAATTCACTTGTTTTGAACGATTACAAACTAGTCAAATGGTTGTGTTTGTAGTTTGTAATTTTCTTGGACTTGATCCAGTTTTGTGATGAGAATGTTTGAATTAGATGATAGCCGATCAGTATAAATCTGCATTATATTTAGTGTTTATCATATGAAATGCAAACATATGTTAACTGTTTGAGTTCAGAGTAATAATTTTAGAATAATGTGATGCAAATAAAATTCATTCTATGAATTTATTGTTGGGGCCCGATTGGATCCGGCCCACTAAGAGGCTCGATTTCGGACCCAATGAATTTCAGTAAGAAGCTAATTATAGACCCGGCCCAGGGCGACCGCGCCATACCAGCCCATGCGGACTGAAGCTCGGATCGAACCATAACCCGCCAAGGAGAAAGGAAGCTTGCTGAGACCAGGGACAGTCCGATTAATTCAAAAGGCAGTCCGAACACCAGAAAGGAAGTTCGAAACACGAATATCGACCCTCTGTGGCAGTCTCAACCGACCTGGAAGAAGGGAGAGCTCATAACGGCTAACATGCGATATTTGGGGAAGGCTCAAACTACCAGACGGGCGAACCACCCCGATTATCCCGGAGATGCCTCCTAACCACTAAGCGTAGACCTCGGAAACCATAAGAGAGACTCGCTTCTATAAATATCCCCTTATAAGCGGCGGTCAAGGGGATATAACACAAAAAGCTCGCCGACCCTTTTAATTTCTATGTCATTCTATATATATCTTTGTTCTTGATTCTCGGGGCTCTTATTTCTGAATAATTGTACCCGCAACAGAATTGAATTGTTATTGCAATGAAATGGGAGCAGATGGAATAGTAAATTTGTAAAAAGCTCCATATCTCTTTGATTAATATTTTTCAATTGCAATTGCACCTAATGGATAAGGCATTCACCAATTAGGTGGGCTAGTATATAAGAAAGTTATTTCAAAATAAATTATCAAGTGAATGAAAAAGAAAAAGGAAAAGAAAAGAAAAGATAGAAAATTACTAAAATCCCTAGAAGAAAAAAGGGTTCTCAAAAAGACAAAATGATAGAATTTGAAGTAATAAAAGCATTTTCTTTTTCATCAATGAATTAAAGTACTTATGGATTGCAATTTCGATTTTGTGAAGAAAAATTAATATTGAGTTAACAAATAATTTGGGTTATTTTAAAATAAGAAATATGATTCAATATAAAGATTAAGTAATCGGACAGAAACAAAATAGATTACACAGTTGAATAATAGGTAAAATTAATTTTGCAACACAATCAGAATTATTTACTGGACTTATTTTAGTTTGTTTATCTATAATTTTGTAATTATATTATATACTTTTGTCTGAATTGACAGAGAAAAAATCCGAATAAAAGCAAGTGAATGAGTTCCACGTCAGCAGCGCAAAGGGAGAGGTGAAAGAAACATCATCATTCGTGCGAAAAACAACATTTTTGAAAATCAAGGTCGATCTCAATCGCCAAGAACGACGTCGTAGGAATAGGAACATGGCTTGGCTGACTCGCTCCATCGCCAACACTCTCCGCCTCGACGACGATGAAGATTACGCCACGGCGGCGGCGGTAGTGGAGGAGGTGAAGAAGCCCGTAGACGACTCCGTTCCACGATCCACTCCGAACGACTCCGTGCTACGGGAAGATCGGCCTCGGGACTCCGCGTCCCCAATTGATAATTGCCGATTGTCTGGTAGTGATGGCGGCGCCAGTTACATTTACGGCGGCGAAGAAGATTTTAATGGGGATTATGACAGAGGCCGTGGAATACAGGAGGATTTGTCGGAGTTTCGAGAGAATATCACTCGTGGATTTTGGGGCGTAGCTTCATTTCTCGCTCCTCCACCACCGCCTCCGCTCCCTCCGCCGTTGTTTCAGAGATCAGGCATGGAATCGAAATCTGATCTGGCCTGCTCGATTAATGCCCACGATGAGGAGGAAGAAGGAGAAGAAGAAGAAGAACTGGCGGAGTATTATGAGAGAGAGTCTGGTCTTTTGGGGGAATCTTCAAATTTCTCCTCATCGAAGGATTATGATGAAGATGCGTTAGGGGAGGCAATAGGGATTACTGAGGAAGTGTTGGCTTTTGCCAGGAACATCGCTCATCATCCAGAAACCTGGTTAGATTACCCAATAGAGGAAGAGGAGTTTGATGGTAATGAAACTTAATTTGGTTGATATCTATTTTAGGTTTCTGGCATTGTTCGTTGTGAATATATTTTCTTGGCATTACTGATAACTTCCTGTGGAATTGAATTGATTGTGGAGTGCTGTTAGCATTTGCAAGTTGGAGTATTTGTTTATGCTGTCTGATATTGTATATCTGGAATCATGTCTCCTTATAGATTCATTCAAACTGTTAACATTAAGAGTTTTAAAACTAATATATGGTGCCAATGCTGATCTGTTTTAGAGAATGACTCATTTCTTACCAGATGGAGATTTTTTGGTTTGGAACAAGCTTTCCACTATGCTTATCTTGAAAACTTGGTCCTTTTTCCATGCTTAATGGTCAACACATAGCATTGGGAGTTTATCTTTGGAAATAATATTTGATCTTTTAGAAGATAATGCACATAGAAAAGACAAAGATGGAACAAGCTCAATCTGTTGAGTTTACTTTTGCTAGTATGGGACTATGGGGATGCTTGCAGTAAGGTTGCAAAGATTAGAGTTCAAGTAAATCTTGAGTTGATCAATTGTCTTTTGGAATGTTATATTCTCTGATTTAATGATGAGATAAATCTTCATTGCTTTGTGGCAAAGAAAGTTTAAGTTTTTCCATTGCCATTTAATGTTATATGCTATACATTTGATGATGTGAGGAATTCTTTGTTGCTCTGCTGTTGAGAAAGAGAATGTTGAGTTGCATCATACACATGCATATTTAATGATATAATAAGCATATTCTGGGGTTACCTGAACTAACTGCTGCATAATTTGGGTTTGAGCACATTCCTTTGGTCGCCAATGGCACACCATGAAAATTGATTGCAATAGTAGTAAGGCCTTTGTCAAACAGAACCTCAAATAGGGGTAATACAAACAATCGATTTCCAATGAGCATTTTATGATTCATGGTTCCACTCTAGGTTTGACACATATAGGGTATGATATGGAGTAGAAAAAGTGGATATATCTAGCTGAATTCACATAAGTGTAGAAAAGCTTCCTTTATCGAGTGTACTTTCATTGTCAATCTGCAGTTCTTAAATTTCTGAAGAAACTGTTACCTATATCCTAGCTAAGGAGAGTAAGTTGGGGCCTTGTCTTGACTATGTTTAAAGCCAGTCAGGTAATTGCTTTGATAATCTTTTGTATGTTGTATATTACATAATAGAACATTTACTAACAGAGATTCTAAAAATTTTGTTTGAGGGCTGGGCTAATCTTCTTTTTGTTTCTAATGAAGTCTATTAAACTTTGTACTTAAGCTCCATATATTTGTTGAATGGTCATATTCTACATTATCATAAACCCATTTGGTATCACCGTAAACTTCTTTGACCACGTCAAGCGGAATTTGCCCCTGAAACAGATTGTTTTTTAATTCCAAATTCTGTGAAATAACTTTCAGTTAGAAACCCAAAGGTATAATTTTTTTCCAAAAGGCTCAATTATTTACTTTTACACTATTCTGGAATAATTTCCCTTTTACTTTCTCTTACAAAGAACAATTCTTAACTTTCAAATACTTTTCCTCTATTTGTTTCATTTTTTACAGTATACAATTCACAAAGAAATCGTTTTGGGAATTTTCATGATTATGGTTTTTCTAGTTCACTTATGAAGCCGTTTGACTTGTTTTATTTATTTATTTTTGGTGAGGGTGTCAACATGTCATGTTATGTGTAGTATAATTTATATACCTACGAATTCAGGATAATGTCGAAAAGTGTTAATTATTAAATTAATATGGCGCATATTGATATGAATCTGTTGGCTCGAGTTGATTTAGTAGCGTAGCGTATGTTCAAATGTTTCTATGACTTGTATGCTTCTCAGTATTTTAGTGTGTAAGAACCTAATTTCTTCTATTGCTACATAATCTACTGGTGAACATGTCCCTTAAAGGACAGTGGTTATGGGCTGATTGTGTGAATACTTATGAGCAGAAGCATATGAATGCATGATGTGTGTCCTTCATGGTTGCTACCGTATAATTCCTAAGTTGAGTTGGAATGGATATCTTGATTTAGTAGTGCTTTTATAGTTATAGTTATACTGTTGTACATCTTACAATCCTAATATTATCATATCCATGACAATAATCTTGACTTGATGGCTTTTCTAGTCTCATTATCATCTCCCTTTTCTTCTTTTACAGATTTTGATGTATCCAGTTGCCAGTACAGGCATGCATTGGCTGTTGAACAATTAGCACCAAGATTAGCTGCACTCAGATATGAACTTTGTCCAATTCATATGAGTGTGGGCTACTTTTGGATGGTCTACTTTGTTCTTCTGCATTCAAGGTTGAATAAACATGATGCTGACCTGTTGTCTTCGCCACAGGTCAGTTGTAAAAACCATAAAGCGCATCGGTGTGCATTTATTGAAATCTCATAGATGATTTACGGTAGCAGCTCATTCTTTTTATTCTTTTGACGTGGCAAAGTTTTCACCCAGGTTTTCAAGTGTGTTGCCTGCACCTGTGGACAACTTACTAGATGGTAGATGTGTGTTTCATTTAATTAATGTTTCATGGTTATCATTCAGGGGATAAATCATTAGAGGCTTCATGTTTAGTATAATTGGGCAATACACCTCCAAACTCCCCACCCCATATCCACATGTATACCAGTCAGTAACTTTGGTTTTGTTGTCGTTGGCTGTTCTAAGATATTCGTGTTTTAGGTTATTTATGCTATAATGATTACATAAGCACAAAATAGCAAAATTTAACATTTGATTTACTAGGGAATAAACATGGCACTACCTCTTCATTGTGTTAATAGAAGTGATAAACCATTTGCCTTCTTAATGTAATGCTGGTTCTTCCTACTAGTCCTATCAATTTATGGAAGTGAAAGTAAGTTGATTTTGTTGGTGAAGATAAGTTTGGTGTCAAATTCTTAAAAATAGGTGCAGCTTGTTGCCGATGAAGATCAAGAATCTGCTGTGGAAATGTAACTAATTACCCTTTTTTGTATTATTCATTTGCAGCTTATGGAAGCAAGGGCTATGTGGTTACAAGAGCTACAAAAGAAAACTAAAGGAGACTCCTACTGGTCAGGAATAAGTACATTCCGATCCAAAGCTAGCACAGATTCTCCACGTGAGAATATTGTCCGCCCTTACGATGAAGTTCAGTTGGGGAATGAGTCGGATTGGAGGTCGATTTCTGAATCTTCAACTCAACAAATGACTGCTGAGCATGAGATTGAGAAGCATGTACTCAATGAAATCGAGTTCATCGACAAGTCTGTTATCAAGGAAGATCCGCCACCCAAAGTTCAGGATAAGGAGGTTGATGTTGGTTCTTCCGTTCAAATGCCAGTGCCAGGTGATGATGTTGATGATGATCATGATGATGAAGATGCCTGGCTCAAGGATGACTCGGACTTAATTGGTTATACCAGCACCTCAGTGTTTGTGAATGAAGATGATATATCATTTAGTGATTTGGAGGATGATTTTGATTCTGATTTGCCCAATAAATTCAATAAACGCTCAACTGAAAGGAATGGAGCAGCCAAAACTACATGAGTCGTATTTCCCTGGGGAGATCACACATTCACACTAGAGATCATTTCTTGGGGGACATCATGCCACGAGTGGAGTTGTGCTGGCCTTTCTTATTCTTTGCACAGATGACCCGTGCAATGGATTTTCCAGATCGAAGGAGATGATCGCGCTTGGCTCTGCAAGATTTGCTGTTTTTTCTTACGGTACAAGCATCCTCAAACCCAAGCTGCTGTTGAAGTTCACCTCACACGATAAGATCAAAACTGAGGTGAATTCTTGATGATTTGTTTGATTTACTAGAGTAAGTTCTCACTGAAAGCAGTGAGCAGGAGCCCTTGTTTCTTTTTTTCTTGTTCATGTTCGTTATTACATAAATGTAGACTCAAATGTAAGATTTGGAAGTACACCTGTTTGAATGTACATATGATATGACAGAATACATCGATTATTCAATGAATTTGGCCATCTAATTCTATTTGGTTATTTGATGTGTCTTCTTTTCTTACCAGCTGCTCTTCTTACCATTTCTTTGGTTGGATTTGGAATTAATTAGGTGTTAGTAGTTATTGCCCTTTGATATTTCGGCTTCACAACTACTGCCAATTTATTGATATTGAAGGAAAATAACACCTACCAATTTAATGCCCAATAGGTTTTGGTTGGTTTTAACTTTTAACCTGTAATATTTAATGTTCTTCTTTTTCCTCCATAAATTAGGGAACTAATTATACAAGATATAATCGAATCAAATCTATTCTATATCTCTATCTTTGTGAATATTATCACCACCCTCATTTTACCAAATATCCAGTTTTTCTTTAAAAAAATATTTTTTGAAGACTTTCAACAAAATTTAGAGACAATGTCGATTTCAAATCTCTTTAATATTATCAAAAGTGACTTTTCTTCTTTTTTTTTTTCCAAGAAGTTACACACATCTTATCATCTTTATTTTGAATAAATTATTGTCATTATTATTATTATTATTATTTTTATTATTATTATTATTATTTGATCTAAACGTATCTATGCTGCTATCCTATACTTGCTACTCATTCAGGAGTCAAACAAGCCGTATAAAATAATTATTACAAAAGATAAACGTGATTTTGGCTATAATATCTTAAATCCATGAAATCAAGCATGACAGTTCCCTTTCAATTGACTTGTAATAATAATAAAGATGATGGTCTCATGCATTATTAAGCTATTGAATAAGTGGTGCCGTGCACATAAACATTATAATTGTAAATAAAATTACAAAAATAATTTCAGAATTGATTCACTTTTAACAAGCCATATCAGCCGCAAGATATTTGGATTATCTACTAAGAATAAATTCTATAATTCAAATCCAAATGGATAACTTTTATTTAATTTCTCAGATATGGGTTAAAACTTTTATAACGCCTCACATATTATATTGGATTACTATTGGATTGGGACAATATCACAAAAGAAGAAAAAAATAAAAAGAAAAGGATAAATAAAAAAGTCACGTGGGCCTGCGCAGATGCACGTGAGAAATGCCTCCGGCCATCCAAGATTCCAAGCCAATGGCTATTTATCATGTCAACAATTTATTCCTCTTTCAATTTCAAACAAACACACATCAAATATGAGCCAATCTTTCTATCCGAGCCCTCAAAATCAAGATTCCACCCCTTTTTCCCATTAATTTTCCCTCTCTTTTCTTCCTTTCCTTACCTTTTTTGTGCGCCACACGACTCGCAAAACTCTCTCTTTCTCTCTATCTCTCTGCGACGACTCGTCGTCTCAGGTGCGTACAATCAAAACCCGCCCAACTTTTATTAGGTTAATAGCATTCAGACATTGAGAACGTTGGATAAGGGGAAATATATTGTCAAATTACAGCTTTTGTTGGGTTTTCCGAGTAATTATTGGACCAATTAGAGTTAGCGAATCCCGAGGAGGAGGGTTTTTATCCTAATTTCTCGATTGGCGGAAAGCCCCTTCAATTTATTTATATTTTTTGCTTTATCTCTTTTTGGACTCCGGGCTTGAATTGAGTTGAGCTCTGGGGTCCGTCGCCATGTTGGTTAGTTTGTTGTCTTGATCGTATTTAATTTGTGGCGAGTTCTTGAAATTTAGCTGTGGGGCGTCGTGAATTCTGGTTGTTTTTCCTGTTTTAGCTGTATGGGTAGTGAATTGGTGAAAAGGGGTTTTGATTTTACTCGAAGGAAGAAAAAATGGCTAATTATAATGGGGTTGGTTGGGATTTCGAGTTATGGCGTATACAGAGTGTACAATATGCCTTCTGTAGCGAGAAAGAGAAAGAGAATCTTGAAGTTGTTGGGATCTCTAGTTTCAATGGCTGAATTGTTTTCTGATTCTGCGGAGATGATGACAGTGGTGTCAAAGGATTTGAAGGAGTTCTTGAAGTCTGATTCAGATGAAATTCCTAATAGTTTGAAGCAGTTGTCAAAAATTGCTCGGTCTGCAGAGTTTTCGGAGTCAGTGGCTCATCTTTGCCAGGCTATGACTCTTGGTGTTTTAAGGGGTTATAAGGTGGAGAGTAGTGCGAGTGAGAATCAAGAAGATGTCAATTCGAGCTTTTCTGATAGGGTAATGGATAAATTGATGTCAAAAGCTGGTACAGGTTTTGTCTCTGTCATTGTTGGTAGTTTTGCTAGGAATTTGGTAATGGGATTCTATGCTAATGGTGGGCTTGGTGAAGGGAATGGCCACTCAGGCACACCCCATGAGAAGTCAAGCTCTTCAACGTTGCCTGCATGGTTAAGCGTGGTAACAGATGATAAATGCAGAGTGTTAGTAGCCGGCTGCATTAACACTTTCATCAGCACTGCTGTTACGGTTTATCTCGACAAAACTATGGATGTAAACTTCTATGATGATCTGTTCAGTGGCTTAACTAATCCCAAACATCAAAATAAGGTCACTGAGATCTTAGTTTCTCTCTGTAATGGAGCGGTGGAAACTCTCGTAAAGACCTCTCACCAAGTTCTGACAGCTTCTAACCAAAGTCCGAGGAAGGGATCAAGCGACTCTTATTCAATCATTGATCCAAGTGAAGATTCAAAATTCGGAAACAAGATGGGATTCGAAGCAGAAGCTTATTCGAAACAAGATGGGAATGGATATGTTGATCTCCAGAACAACGGATGGGTCAGTAGTGTTTCGTCAACGCTGGCAGTTCCAAGCAATCGCAAGTTTGTGCTCGATGTGACCGGCAGAGTGACATTCGAAACAGTTAGATCCGTGATTGAGTTCTTCTTGTGGAAAATATCCGAGGGTTTGAAAAGAAGTTTGAATGTGGTTCATGACCAGGTTTTGGAGAGGGGATATGAAGTTGTGAGATATGTTGGTGCCAAGTCCACCGTTATTCTAACACTCTGTCTTGCATTTTTCCTGCATATCATTGGCAACAGCCGGGTATTGGTGCCTGCTTAGTGTGATTGATTTCTTGATGGGAAACAAGCTACCTACAATTTGTCAATCTCCTTCCACGTTCTCAAAAAGGGTAGTCATGTTGGACCAAGACTAGAATTAGCATGCTCGAAATGCAGTTGGTGTAGCCCGATTCGACATAAGTTTAGGGTGTATACGATACGATACTTGCTGCTGGCAGCAGCTGGATCTGTCTGAATGCAGATTGAAAGTAGAAGCAGCAATGATATCCAGAAGCAGATGGTAAGCAAACTCAACAGTCATAGTTTTTTAATATATTTTCCTCTTTCTGTAGCACATGAAACTCCTCTGTTATACAATGTAAAATCTTTCAACAATTCAAACTGTCGTGTAATGATACAACCATAGAAAGTTAGATTAATGTGGAATACTTTGCCTCTTGCATATGCCCTCTGGAGCTTTCATCACTGCACCTAAGTAGGTCTTTTCAATTATTTAGATTTTTGTGTTTTTTTTTAATTACATGTATGGTAGCACTACTATCAAACCATTGATGATTACCATCTGCATGTATTTAAAAATTATGAGGTACGTTTCGTATGTCTTTATCTCTGTGTCCAAATGAAATGGATACACCACACATGCATGTCCAATAATTTCGCACATGCATTTCGTTCTCTTTTAAATATAACCTATTTTATTATGTTTATCTGTATTCAATCTACCAATGTATTTTACCAAATAAAACCAAGACAAAAGAAGAGTGCATGAAAGTAATCCTAAAACCTAAAATAGGGGTGAGCATTGTGCGAGCATGAAACAAAGCGACTTACAAACTATTTGGGATCGACTCGGCAAGATTCTAATTCTATTCGGCAATAATCGAGTTGATCTTGAGTTTCATGATACTTGATTCGACAGACTGCAAGCTTTATCAAGTTTGAGCCCGAGTCATGCATAGGTTTCACAAGCTTTATCAAGTTTAATATAATTAAAGTTTTTAATTAAAATTAAAAAATAATTTAAAAATCATGCTCAATCGAGCCAAGTTGAGCTTAACAAGACAACAAGCTTGACACTGACTCAAGTTGGAAATTTGTGCTCGAGCGTCAAGTTTTTTTTTTGTCGATCACGAACTCGGCTCGTGATCACCCCAACGGCCTAACCTGACCAAAATTCTAAGGGTATGACAAAGTAAGATTCTAGTTTATTTAATAGTTATTACTCCCTCCGTCCCACTTCATTAGTCCCTCTTTCCTTTTTCGTTTGTCCCATTTAATTGTCCATGTACCTAAAATGGAAAGTTAATCTCCACTCACTAATAAAATACTCATTTCCTCTATTTCTACTCGCATTAGTTATTGTGTCAAATCTCTAGGGGACTAATCAACCGGGATGGAGGGAGTATAATTCAGAGAGAGTAATATCTACCAAGGCAACTATAATTAGAGCATGGTTTAAATGTCATGATTAAACTAAAGACAGCATCATTCTTAATCTATAGTTTAAAATGTTTTGCCAATGACATAAAGTTACTTTAGTAAAATATTTGATTTAACTTTATTACTTTTTTTGGCAAAAGAAAATTAAAAATAGAGGGCAGTCTAGGGCTATGATTATATATTTATAATTGGGAAACATGATGTGCAAATATTTAAAAGTAAAGGTCGATTTATTACTTTTGAGCTGTCCTAAAGAATAATGTCTGGTTTAAATTGGATATGTTTTGCTTGCATGATTGATTGAGGTGATATTTTTCATAAATATATATATAGATACATAATGGAATATGGATTGACTTTGAAGATCATGAGATTCAATTTCTGGCTAATATTTAATGAAATCGCGTGATAAGATCTGCTTAACATGCATCAAATTGTAATTTTTAGTAAGAGATTTTATATTATTAAAGTTATATAGTTGTTAGTGACTTGTTCACGGACATAAATTATAGTCATGTGACATTATTTAATCAATATTAGTGATATTAATAGTAATATAGAAAGATTGTATATTATATGAGTGATGAATCAACCAAAAGCTAAAGCGTATTTTTCCAAGATCCCAATATTGGAGAAGCTTTTAAAAGATCAATACTTTTTAGAAACAGAAAATGTAAAAAATAATTACATCAATAACAGTAAAACAAAAAATAATAATTTTCTTAGGTCTGACATGATTAATTTTATTAACTTCAATCGTATTATTAATAAAAAATTAATTTTGACACAATTTTTCTGATTAACATTTATGAATAATAATCAATTTCAATGATCAAATATCAACTAAGATTAAAGGGACTTTACTCTAGGAGTATGTTGAATATCTGAAAAACTAGCTACATTTGTGATTTCTTCCTCCATTCACCACATATCTGAAAAACTAGCTCCAAGTAATTGCTGTTGGGTTTCGTTGATTTCATCTAATGAACGCAGCGGAATAGTTAATATCTAGATTTATAATTAATATCATACGTAGAGATTCAATGTGGATAAAAAGGAAAAACTTACAGTTTCTTCCGTAGAACACAAGCAATTCTGACTTGTCCTGGAGCGCGAATCCACTACTAGAGGTATCCACGTGTCGAATCAATCAGGTGCAGAATCCAATTCACGGTGTATATTCAAACCAGGAACGCTAGGAATTCCCAGAGAGAATTATGGAGACTTAGAACTCAAAACCCTAGATTCTGTGTATTTGATATGAACTGCGTAGGAAATAAATTCTCTCTCCCTCTTCTATTTGTTAGTCACGTTAATTCTCTCTTCCCTAAGAATAAGTTATTCTCTTATATATAGAGGAGAGTCTTTGTGTATTTGATATGAACTGCGTAGGAAATAAATTATCTCTCCCTCTTCTATTTGAAATTCTCTCTCCCTCTTCTATTTGTTAGTCACATTAATTCTCTCTTCTCTAAGAATAAGTTATTCTCTTATATATAGAGGAGAGTCTCAAAT
Organism: Plectranthus barbatus; assembly: GCA_026898455.1. NCBI lineage: Eukaryota > Viridiplantae > Streptophyta > Magnoliopsida > Lamiales > Lamiaceae > Plectranthus > Plectranthus barbatus. The sequence goes on along the minus strand of JAPKLW010000116.1, from coordinate 676,120 downwards.
CTTAGGCCTTATTTATTTTCATATCAATTCCAATAATTAATAATCTAATTATTAATATATTATCAAATAGATATTAATCCAATTAATATATAGTATACTAATCTTATTAGTATATTAATCTGGAAGATATATTAATCTAATTAATATATATTGTACTAATCTAATTAGTACAAAATTTTAGTCCATATCTTTCAATTGCTAGTACTAAATTGGCCCGTTCAGGGCCCTGATTTTCGAACCGCCGAACAGGTAGTTGTGAACTTGAACCGGCCACACCATATCTAATATGAAGTTTATCATTCTCTAAAGTAAGGGCGAATTCCGCAATCTTATGTAGTGAATTTTATTGGATTTCAAATAATAGAATACTACAAATTTGAGTAAAATAAATGATTTTTTTTCGATGATTTTCATTTTCAACTCCATTATACCATTTTTTTCTTTATTTTAGTCTCTCTTTTTTTTTTTTGTGTCATATGAGAGACTATCTCATAAAAATATCGAACAATTATACGACTAATTTTTTTTTAAAAAAAATATCGGTTAGGGAGTCGGAGCCTTATCCAACTCGTATATGGATACGCCAATGCTTCAAAGTATATGATAAATTAGCAATATTAAGTTTGCTCTAGTGAATTTCATCATATGTATAAACAAAACCGTACATTTCAATTTCATGTATTTAATTTGAAGATTCAAATACATAAAGTTGATAAACAGAACGGCAATAGTTCAATTCCGTCTCACGTTTGAGACAATATTAATAATATTTACTTGGAAGAAACTAATCATCAACAAAATTAGCTCTAGCTTTTTTACCTTTGGCTATTCTCCTTCGCCCAATCCTTCCTTCATGATCGCCTCCATTGTTGAAGATGAGAGGATTCGCTTCATGATCATCTCCAAAATCATCCTCATATGTTGAGATTCTAATGCAGGAGCATGTTTCCAACGAGGCGAAAAATGCGCCGGTGATGCCGTTGATGAGCCACATCGCCACTCCGTCGAGCTTCGCGCAGCCTGAGTGCGGCCGGACACTCGGCGAGGTGGAGGCGGCGGTGAAAGTGGAGGCTGCCATGATAGATGTATTGAAGGTGATGTGGAGAGAGAGTGGAGTTGGGTTGGGTTTTTTGAAGCAGAAGATTAATTATTATATAAAGGGGATTTATAGCTACAGATTTTTAATCAAATACTGTATCACGCGTGATGTTATCCTTCGTCTCGTATATATATATATATATATATATATACATTGGCGGATCCACGTATGGGCTAGGGGGGCTCCAGCCCCCCTGCCGGAATTTTTTTTTTATTTATGTAGTATCGCGATCCGAAATTTTTTCGTTTTTGTAGTATGGCGATCCAGAATTTTTTGGATTAGCCCCCCTCATAAAGAAGAAAAAATGGATGAAAATAAGAAAAAAAATATGATACGAAGGATTGAAGTCCAGTGGAGACAAAAAAAAAAAAAAATTCAGCCCCCCTCACGGGGATTTTCTGGATCCGCCACTGTATATATATATATTGGCATGTTCAAATTTATTATTTTAAATTGAAGAAAATAGTATTAATATGACTTATTTAATATCTATCAATCAAGAAAGAAACTTTTAACAATCTTTATTAGATAAACTATTAATGTTTATGTTCTTTATAATGATAAAAATATATTTTTTTAACTAAAGGGATCATGAGTTTGAGATTTTCGGGATATACATCTATCTGGAGTTATGGTGTAGGGTAAAAAAAAACATGGACATAATCGAAATTGAAGCTCAAGACCGTCTGTTATTATTATCTCCGCAAAGTGTCAATTTTGCAACTGGCAACTGCAATAAATATTATTGAAAAAAAAGAAAAGAAAGAAAAACAATTCCTCGAATTTTGTTGTTGGAATTTCATCCAAATCTGGTTGATAAATTACAGTCAAAAATAGTGTTTCGCAGTGAGACTTTCTCCACTTTGTCCAAGATGCTCGGTGATAAATCGCAAACCCCCACTCGGTGAGATTTCAGTTACCGTTTCATTTCTATCAATCGAATTGCTGTTTGAATTAGTGCGTTCGATTCAATCTAATGAGTTTAATTTGAAAGAATGCATTCAAATTTTGTTCCGATTACAATATTCGCCCGTCAGTTCGGAGCATTTCGGCGATTTTTGTTTCTGAGGATCGAATTTGCCCAATTCTGATGCTAATTTGTGTAGCTCCACCGTGATGGTGTTAATTTTTCATTTCGATATTCTTTTGGATCAATTTGGCTTTTTGATTTTCGCAATTCTTTTGTTGATTCATTGTAAACCAAGAAAAAAAAGTCCCCTTGGGGGAATTGGGAATTATTGTGACTAGTTTCTTATTTCCTTGGCCAAGAGCCCTGAAAACCGTTTATATCTCATTCAAGTTTGTAAATTGTTAGATTGGTTTTTGCGTTGAAGGCTGAGTGCTAAGTAGTTTGCTTTGTTAAGGAATTGTTTTGTAAAGCATTTACTTTGACATGCATGATCCAATATCTTGAAATGTTGAATAGTGTTTCAGTCAAGATTCCCGTCAATGTTTTATGTGGGAATCGTAAAAACTTGCAGGTACGAGTTGTTGAGTATGGTCAGGAAGCACTCAAAGTTGATAGGAAAAACCATATTGGACGAGGAGGAGACACCAGGTGATTTGGAAATGGACACCGGCTTCTGGCATGACATCATGGACTTGTATTTTGTTTGCAGTAGGGAGTCCAGGGGTCGTCAGGATGATGATCTTTTATTCTTTGTCAAAACAATGGTATCCTTTTACATCTTTTAGTTGCAAACTTCAGTTAATCTTGTGGAACAGTGAGTGAAGGTGCTTAAGTGCATTTATCCATGTAGAATAAAGAGTCACGAAGACCCAATGGTGATGTAGAAGACAACTCTCCTTACTTTGTACGCAGGTGGGCGCCTAAGGTAATTGGTCAATAGTATACATTGTAATTTGTATTGATTGTTAAACTACCTTTATTTGTGTTTTATCTATATGTGTTGCAGAATCAAGTTTGCTTTCTTTGTATATTTGTTTATTTAGAGGACTGTTTTCTGTGTGGGATTTGTTCTCATTTATGCATTGAAGCTGTCTTCAGACTATTCACCTAGTTAACACCTACATGAATGGAAAATTTAATTAGGCAGTGTCCTCTTTATCATTTAAACTGAGTTTGTGTTTGTTCTACAGTTCTACTTTCTTATGCACACATTTCCGAGGAAGATGGAAGATTTACATAATTGAATTGTTTTAAACTCTTAAATTTTATCGAACTAATGGTAAATCATGCCAATCAATAATATAAACTTTCTTGCACGCTGATTTGAAATAATTGTTGTTATGGGCCATCATCTTGTGGTAATTGATAAGCATACCATGGTGACAGTGTAATTGTAATTGAATTGATTCAGAGGCCCTTGCTATTTCATATTACTCTATATTCTAATTCTTTATTATGATATTGCCTTGTTATGTGTTGCTGCCTTGCCATGACCATTTAGGTTATTGGGTTTCATATGTTCAGCATCTCTGATAAGTGACATGGCTTGTGAAGCATGACCTACACCATCTCTTCTTTGAGTAATAAATAAATGTTCTGCTGAAACCTAGCCACAACTTTATATGCATTGTTATTACTTACATTTGATCTCTGTTCTATTAAGCTTTATGCATCTGAGGGCAAGTTGAATGCTTTGACATGCTTTTCTGCTATTTATATTTTATATGAAACAACACAGAATGTGAACTATTTGCTTACTTTCTATTAGATGCAACTCATTCCTTTTGTCTGACAGCTGGATGAGTTAGTCGGAGAGAAATCAGTAATCATAGATTGGAGGCGCTCTTTATATCTGAATTTGATTGCCCATACCACCTTCAGTGTGACTGTAGCAATTTGCAGGTAATTTTTATCTTTCCATGGTCTACAGAAGTTTTCTTTTAAAATTTTTGGTAAAACTTTTCTCTTATGTTGTGTTTAATTTTCTTTGTTTATTTTTTCCTTTTCTTGATTTTCATTATTTGCTTTTTTATTTTTGGTTTTTTTGTCAGTGTGAGGCATAAATCCAATACTATGAGTTTTTGTTGCTAAAGAACTCGAAAAACTGTTATTTTGTTTGCATAATTTGTAAAGTAGTTGTGCGTGGTAACCATTGGAAGTGATGGACTATAAAAATATTAAAGGAGATATATGATATTAATTTTCCCTGCATTTGGGTGTGTAAGGTGCATATAGTCTTTTGCTTGTTCATGATTGTTTTAGGGGTGGTAGTAATAAAGCATTTGGTGTCACTTGATGGTAAAATAAAATTAAAAAAAAAGTAAAATTGAGAGTTCCTTTCATCTGTTTAAACTTCACCCTATTTCCTACTTGAACAGCTTTAATTTGCATTTGTGCTTGTCCTTACTACTGGAGAATGTATATCTTTGTCATAGGATTTTCCCTGAAATATTACTTTCTTTATCTATTTCAGTCATCAGGTCATTCGGCAATATCAAGATAGCCAAGGCAAAACATTGTCTCCTATCTATAAGGTATCTTCAGCTTTTGGGGATTAAGAGTAGTTTTTCTTTTTGTAGTACAATGTTTCTGCTTGTTCCTTGTATGGGTGATTGATGGAGATGTTTAGGCCTGATTATCGATGGAGAGCTTACTCCCTCTCGAAGAATTCCTTTATTGAAATATTTATCTATAAGGCATGCATAATCTTCCTGCCTCGCACGATCATCAAATGAAGCAAATGAAGAAAAGTGTTACTTCTTCTTCATCTTTTGGCCAAGATTTCTTTTTCACACTATACTCTGTTTTCTTGTTCTTTTTCTTTCCCATATGTCGTTACTTTTTTAAAATAAACTAGAAATTCACCCGTGCGTTGCACGGACATATTTTATATATAAAATTTAAAAATATATTAAGGATTCGTTTGGTTGGTGGTTGTCGCATGAGGGAATTGAATTTCAAAACACACCTTTTAGTTGAAAGACATGAGAATGTATGATTGAGAAACTGAGAATGATACCCAAATATTATGATATCACAAAATTCTCTAAAATAGTGGGTTTCATTCTCATTTATTATGTGAAAATCTCAAAAACAAAATATTTATTTCTTATTTTTTTCTCATATTATTTTATAATAATTTTTTATTTATTCTATTATTATTTCAAATCCTTCATTGTTTATAATAATGATCGTATTAACCAATACTATTATAATAATATTATTATTATTTTAAAGTATTATAATAATTATATTAATAATTATATTATTATAATATTAAATACCATATAATGCAGGTTTTTTGAGATAAAATGCCCGAAAATTTTTGTAAAATTCTGAGCATTTTGATTTGGTTTTACATTTCAATACACTTGCAGCTTCAACAGACATGACAATTGATTTGACTCAAGGAGAAAACTTCATTTTTGTTATTGTTAATGTTTTTATTATCGAGTATCAAAATTCGTATAAAACCCTGGAATACTTAACATGTCATGTTTGACAGGTTGTGAAGACTGTATATGCATCTCCTAGTCGTATTAATTTTCATTTGGATTCAAGAAAGGTAAGAATTGCTCCGGCAACTATCAATCATACTTGTCTATTACTTGTTCTTGATTGGTGCTTATATTTGCATTCAGGAAGTAGAAACAACACCTGCCTATCCAGATATATGTTTTGCTGTTGATGATTTTGATTCCACTTTTGATGCAGTGGTAAGGTTCATTCATGATTCAATTTCCTGCATCTTTATTTTGTATGGTTTATTTTTTGCTCTTGTAAATTCAGAAAGTTATTTAGATAATTATTTATCTCTTGTTTAGTGAATATCATATCTGTCTAATACTTTCTCTAGTACTAAGTCTTTTTTTGATGTTTCACTCATTTTCTGGTCTGTTGGGCTTGACAAAGTGATTTTGAGTTTTTCCCCCTCTTTCAGCCATTAGGTTTAAATATGGTTCTCATCTCTCTCTCTCTCTCCAATGAGGTGAGGTACAAGTGTTTAGCTTTAGGATGTTCCAAATTCTTCTTGGTCTTCGAGTTCTTGGTCATTGTCATGATATAGTGTGCTTTTTGTGCTTCCATATTTTTTTTCTTTTGGTTGGTTGTTTGTGGCCAAATAATCATTGATCCCCAAATGCTTTTCATTTCTGTAAGATGTGGAAAGTCTCATCGACTGTTGCATGTTCAGGAGTATATATTTGAAGGAAAATTCAGAAATTATTCTTGATGCTTTGGATCTAATAGATATGATCACTAAGGCATAAAAATTCCATGCATGTAAAATAAACTAATCCTCTAATTTTCTCTGTGCTTACAAGAGATCTCAAAAGGATATTAATGAATATTAACATAAAAACACTTCAAATCGCTATGCTGCAGAACAAATACAAGAGCATTTATGTATTGTCATAATATATGAAAAATGTTTTATAGAGTGCGACTCTAATTTGGTTAAATGATGGACCAACATTTGCTAATTTTATACTGGTTTATTGACCCTGCAGCAGAGGAAGTAGTTAAAATTGTGATACATCGTCTGCATTACCTAATATTTTGATCTGCAGGTCTTGACTGATCCAGACCACTGTTATTGTGTGTTGCTAAATGCTCATGACGGGGCTGCATTTCCACAAGAACAGAAGCCAGAGCAAGCTAGTTCAGATGTTTCTTCTTCTGAGAATGTTACAAGTCCTAGCAAGACGAAGAACTCCAAGGTAGTTTGTTAGGAGACTTGTATAACAGTAATTCTAAGAATAACCTTATTTCATACCCTCTCTGATAACAAAGACCTTTTCTGCAGATTACCCTTTTCTCAGGCTTTGTCAGCTATCAAATGGTTCGAGAGGCTTATGATGGTAATATACTTCATTCCCATTGATAATTAATGCTTTGGTGTTTGATATGTACTTGTATATGTCCTCTTCATGTATCATCCTTTTCTTGCCTGAGTTTTTTCAATCACTCTTGCCCTTAATTTATCTTTTGGGAAAAGAAACAAGTTGGTTGAAGCACTTTGATCGTCTGTTACTATTTGAGATTTGAGAATGCATCCTTCATTGTTCTTTGCTTCTTTCATATCATGGGGACTTGATTTTCCATTTCATAAAATGCTATGCTTAATGATGGATTCAGTATTCCCCACCGCAGTTGCGCTTAATATTAGACAATTCAAGGCTAGCAAGTGACTTTTGAAGATAGAGACTCTGAGAACCTGATTTCTGCGCTTTTCTCTCTCATTAAGGTGTCACTAAACTTGTTTAATTTGAAATGTGCAGAGGTACATGTTAATATTCATTTAAGAAATACATGTCTTTTTTGCCAAAATCTTGGTAATACATACTCCTGGTTCTATTCTTTTTTATTAATTATAGAACACAGTCCTTGCTACAAAAGTGCACTCTCCTACATCAGAATTTTTTTTGTCTCTTGGCATTCCTTTTAGAAACTGGTTTATAAAAGGCATATATTCCTGCATGACATTTATCTAAATATGTTATTTGATCAGCTTAATTATTTTGTTTAATCTTCCAGCTGGCAGGTCTGGGTTTGGAAGTCTTCTATCTCTTGGTCATTCCTCTGGCAAGACTGACCGGATTTTCATGAAAGGTCCTGGAGGGCGTGGTGAAGTTGAAGTAGCTGTCTCTGGTGTCCTTGGTGAGTCAACAATTGCAGTATCGTTCTATATAAATGTTGCAGCATGGAATACATTTATCTGGTTGAAATGACAACTTTGTGCATACATGATTTTACCGAAGGGCTCAGTTGTTGACTTCCTATGTTCAATAAGTTTTTTAGGGTGCCATCAAGAAGTGGTGGGTTATGAATCTTTCTGTCCCTGATTTTTAAGTCAAACTGGAAAAATAGTCAGTTCCATATATTGCTCTCCGGCTAAGACCGTTATTTATATTTTATGAGTAGGGCCAAGCATGTAGTGTATGAATATAATCTTCCAAGATTGGCTTCGATTCATGAGCTAATTGTTATTGCCAGCTGGTTTATCGATAAAAAACAATCATGTATTATTTAGATGATAAAGAATACGAGCATCCTTTAATCTGCATCTTATTTGCAGATCGACCCATGGAAGATGATGACATTTTACCTTTAGTTTCAACTTGCTTGCTTCTTTGGCACCTCTTATACTTGTGCTGCATCCTTTTGTAGTATACACCTACTTGTGCTTCCCAATTACACAAGACTCTGAATCTTTCCATCTGTGTTGCAATAATCATTCGGAAGCAAGTTGAACTACTTAAATACAGCATGTTTTCCGCAGATCAAAGCAAGGTGGATTTAGATCCTCAATCACCAATTCAAATATCTAAAAAGGGACTTGGTTTAGGAACGATAGTTCGAAAAGCTGCATCTGTTGCAAAGCATGCTTATGCTGCCGCATCTTCTCCGCACTCGGATGAAGAGATGCTGCCCCTCAAGTGTTGTCTAATGTCCATCTCACTGCCGTGGGAAAATATTGCTCAGGATCTCCTATTCAAGGTAATTAGTGTAAAACTGTTTACCAATTTGCCAAAGGGATGAATCTAACTTTTGTCTCTTCATGAAATGCAGGGAAGTCCGAGTGTTAGCTTTTGAGCATCAGATTCAGACGTAGTTGAAAGGGAAATGTTAAGGCTGAGTGTAAATTATTTGTATCTTAAGTTACCAGTCAGTTGCTTATTTAGTCAGAGCATAATATGCTCAATTGTTTTCTTTGAATTTGTTTCGCTTGATTAATTTATTTATTCTGGTTTTTTAGTTTTGCTTCTTTTTTTTTTTTCTTCTGCATTTGCATTATATTTACATTTTACATTACAAGAAAGTAATATTTAAACAATGCATTTAACCTTATTATCGATATTAAACATAGCGTATCAATGCCTATTTATTTCCATCCTAAAAAAAAAAAAAACGTAGGATGTTCATTCGAAAATGTGCGTAGCGCTTCCATGCAAAATATAGAAATTAATTAATCGTTTGCTAAAAAAGACAGGAAATTAAATATTGAAAGAAAATGTGATTGATGTTACTTAAAAGTTCAAACTCAGGTTATTGAGGAAAATATCATAGCTTGGAAAGGGAGAGTTACATGCCTTCAAATAAGACCAGTAAACATAATTTTGTGTTTAATGTTATAAGAAATTGACTTCAAATTCAATTATTCAAATTTAATATTTGGTACTAGAATTAACAAATATAAGAATGTTAATTTATTTAAAATCTAACTTAGTGTTTAATCTGGAGTCAAATAAGCTCTAAGACTATCAATAACAGTGGCTGAATGATAAATTAAGTTACCAAAAATAAGATTAATATATAATAATACAGTTAAATTAAAAGTATTAAAAATATGGTGTTTGCCAAGCTTGATCCATCTTGCTCAAGATGTGGTAAACATGGTGAAACTATTGAAAAATGCTTTTCGAGATTGTGAGTGGGCAGCATTCTTTTGGCAAGCTTGTATCCTCTGCATCCCCAATCATCAAAGTTGGTCTCCCCTCATGCCTCTTCAAGATTGGATTTTGACTACAATTCACAAAAAAGCTCCAGAGTTTATTGAAGTATTTTTCATTCTCATGTGGTCTCTTTGGAGATGGTTTCTATAGAGGAGCCGCAACTTTTGGGTTTTCAAAAATAAAACTCTATCATCAAGAGTGTTTTACCTTTGCTCTATCCCTTCTTCAGGAGTATCAATTGTATTCTGGACTTGGCTTTACCCCTCTTCGCAGTGGCGAATGCATGATTTATTCGTCTTGGGGGCTATAACCTATAGTGCCTAGGGTGGGTTATTGGGTCGGTACGGTACGGTATAGGAGTCGAACACCAAATACTAAAATAAGAAGAAAAAATAGATTGTAAGACCATCATGTATGGATACATAAAACTAATAAGATCAAACTCACCAATTCAGATAAATGAAAATAATGAATGGTCCCGACAAACTAATTTTTCCAACTCAAGAGAACATGTGACTATTACACTATACTGAACTCTCAATCAAAATTTTAACATAGTCAACAGTTATGCATATAAGCAAAAACCAACTTCACTCTAAAATTCAAGTAAAGGATCATTTTACCACAACAATAACTATTCATACATCTTCTATTTGGTTTCATAAAGTTTAGAGAAAATATCTAAAATATAACTTTTTGAAAGTATAACATCACAACTCCTATTCATAAAAATTTAGATGTAATGTCATAAGAATATAATTATGTCTTTTGAAGAATAATAAGTAAAAGGAGAATTGTTGATCAGGATTCAAAAAATTGTTTAATTATCGGGACCTGAAAGATGATTATCAAGTCTTGAATTGAGAATTTTATGATTTTTCGGGTGCTGGATTAAATTTTGGTAACCTTTCATATCCTAAATCGATAATTAAACTGGTCCTGAATTGATATCTTAAATAAAATTAGGATAACATGAAAATCTGAAAGATCAATTAAGATAAAATTTAAATAAAATATATTTAAAATATTAATTACCATAATTATTACAACAAACTATAATATTGTCTGTATTTTCCTTGAAATTCCTTTATCTATATTTAAATATCAAATAAAAAAGTAGATTGAATTAATATGTGGTATTGGATTTGTTAATTTAATGGGTTATAATATGGTCACCAATTCACAATTTTATATATATCAACAAATCATATTAATAATTACAATCAATAATAAAGATTTGAGATTTCAATAATTACTTTGTCTAGTAATGCCGGATAAAAAAAAACTAAAATATGACAAATTTGTAAATTAAGAACATGTATCCAATAATTTCAAAGAGAAACTAAATTATTGAATTAAAGACAAGAATTGTTATGTCATAAGTGTTTTTTCTTTTTTCTTTTGTTATGCGGTTTCAGAAAAAAAAAACCAAATCTTTTGTTTTGTTTTATAGTGCTAGTCTTTTCTTTTATATAATTAAGTTTAGGCTAGATTATTTTTATTCAATTAGGTTGGGCTACAGGTTTTTTTTTATTTCAATTATGTTGGGCCATTGCTTTTTATTTAATTATTATGGGCCGAAGTTGTTTTGTGGATGGATTTATAATTTTTTTTAGTTGGGCTCAGATTTAATCTACAATTCCAAATATATTAGGGGGGTCGGCAATGAAATTATACTATGCATATATAATATGTATGTGTATATATGAAATCATTTTTTGCACCTCCGTGGGGTCGGGCGCCCCCCCTAGCCCTAGGGTGGCCCGCCCCTGCCTCTTCGTCTTGTACCTACACCTTATTGGATTGCTCCTGCTTGTGGAATGCTCAAATTCAACACTGATGCTTCATAATTTTCCAATGGCGCTGATGGTATTGGTGGTGTTTAAATATAGGCCCATTGCCCAAATCTATTTCAGCCCATTAATCTTATTTGTCCTATTTTTCCTAATGTATTCTCTACCATAATTATACACAATTAGCTTCTATTTAATTCTTCCCATGAGAGCAGCGCCGTGAGGGTGTGTGAGGAAAAAGAAAAGTTGTGTGAAACCCCCCCCCCCTCTTCCCATTCCTTCTGATTCGCTCGTGTGTTCCCCTCTCTTCGTGTCTTTGTGTGGTGGGTTTGGGTGAGGGCTTCGTGGGTTGCTTCGTGTTGTTCGCCTTGGTAGTACCTTTGTTGAATCTGCCGGCGAACATCTCTTCTCCACCTGTGGCCTTTGCGATAGGCGCACTTCGGTTGATGTTGAGCGGGTTATTGGCGTGGGCGACCTGAGCCGATAACTCCGCTGCCCCGTAGTGCCACTGCTGCGCGTCCCTCTTGTTGCTGCCTGCTCTTTATCATCGCTGCTGCTCCTTGCTTCGTGGCTGCGCAACTGTTTTCTCTTCTTCGCGGCTATTGATTTGTCATCAATTAGCACAGGTAAGTGATCTTATATTGCAATCTTGTTCTAACTTATTTCTTGTCTGATTCACAGGTTGTGTGGAGAACTTGAAGGCTTGGACTGCAGCTGTGCCAATAAATATAGTATAAGGGAGGTTGCAGCAAGGTAGAAATATCACCTTCGGACTAAACCACGGCGAGGGCGAGGATGAACGCCGGCGACCTCCCCCGTTGATACCCAACAGGTGGGGTCTTAAGAGACTATTGTGGATCTGTATTATATGTGTTTTCTTATGTTATCCATTTGTGTGACGACATTGAGGTTGCAGAGGCTCTTGCTTGTCTTTGCAGCGTTGGTGTGGCTATCTCTATGAACGTCCAAAATATTATTTTTGAATTGGACTCGCAATATATTGTTTCTCTTCTCCTCCAAGGTGATGTGTTGCGTCACGTAACAAAGTGGGCACCATTTTGTTAGATATTTTGCTATTAGTTCAACATATTCATGCATTCTCATTTCATTAGATTAGTAGATTTTATAAAACTCTGGCTCATGAGACTGCTCGTTTAGTAAAAGAACTTTCTTTTATCATTGTCGAATTTAGTGCTCTATATTGCTTCCGCATATTGCAGTTACTAAGGCTGCCCTTTTTCTAATTAATGTTATTGGCTTGTTCATTAGTCACACAAACTAGTTCAAATACACGTGGCACATCTCTATTCTCTATCCGATTTATATTTTGCTTTTTATTTTTTCTTGCTTTTTTTCTTATTTGTTTTTACTCCCGTTTTGTTTTATTCATTTTATAATTGGATATTTTTATCTATTTATATTATTTCTAAAAATATTTGTTCTAATGTATACAATAAACAAATATACAATCATAATTGAATTTGCCACTTAAATTTAAAATAAAATTTATATATTATGATTACTTATTTAAGATATATTTAAAATTACTTTTGTTAATTTATTTATTACAGTTACGAATTTATAATATTTTTAAAATTTTATATACTACATTTAAAGAGTAAAAATTTAACATTATAATTAAAAGTTAGATTGGAATGAGTATGTGAAAGGTAAATTATACTTCTTCCATCCATGTTAAAATGATTCTTTCCTTTTGGTACCGAAATTAAAGACGGTGAGTGTAAGTGTAATTAATATTTTATTACTCCCTCCGTCCCAAATTAATAGTCCCGTGAGTGTAGTGGAATTAATATTTTATTGGTGAGTGTGAAAAAGTTCATTTTAGGAAATGAGACTAATAAATGGGACAAACCAAAAAGGAAAGTGAGACTAATAAATTAGGACGGAGGGAGTATTAATTATAAAAAATTATATATTTAAAATATTAAATTATAAATTATGATGTAAATATAGAAATAAATATTTTACTATTAAATAATTGGATATGAAAATTTGAATAGGTATAGTGTGGCAGAAAAAGATAATTTCATATCAAAGTAGACAAATTAAGTCGGTTGTGACTTGTGATTTGCATCCGTTTCAGTCATTATTTATTTATTTATGAGGTGGGGAAGGAAGGAACTAGGGCTTTCAATTCAACATTTATCTCAATTATTTTGCGGAATCTAATTATCTTGTTTCAGAGTTGAGCAAGCAAGACTATAGCATTGCGAACAATCCAGTTGCGAGCAACCATCACCCACAACGACCTGTTTTCCAACAGCGCCGCTAATCCGTCGCATCGTCTTCGAACAGTTCCCCATCAACTCCCGTGAGTTATAGTGTAATTAATTATCACCGATTACCTCGCGGCTTATCCTTTTATTGTTTTGGTTTTTTATATTAAAGTTTACGATTTTAAAAACAAGGATTTGAGTTGAAGTTGCGTCCCTATTTGTTTCTGGGCTGTCGAATGCTTGGATCTGGCTTCGTATCCCACAAACTAGATTCCCTAATGGTGATGTAATCATGTATTTCTTGACATCGCGGATTGTTGTTTTGTAAATATTGTGCAAAATATTTTCTTCTGATGTCGCTGTGCTGCAAATCTGCCATTGTTCGCTCGCTAATTATTCTTCATTTGTTGTTATGTCGAGTTGTTTTTTCAGTAACATGGTGTTAGGAGTGTCTTAACTCCCCTGCTAATTATTCCTTATTTGTTGCAATTTTTCAGTTGTTTCAGTGAAGTATTTAAAGTGCCTTACTTCTGTGCTGGTCAATGGATACGGGAGGCAATTCTTTAGCATCTGGGCCTGATGGGGTCAAGCGGAAAGTAAGTTACTTCTATGACCCAGAGGTTGGCAATTATTACTACGGGCAAGGTCACCCAATGAAGCCCCACAGGATTCGCATGACACATGCTCTACTTGCACATTACGGATTGCTGCAGCATATGCATGTTCTCAAGCCCAATCCTGCTAGAGACAAAGATCTCTGCAGATTTCACGCAGATGATTATGTCTCTTTTTTGAGAAGCATCACACCAGAAACACAACAGGAGCAACTCAGGCAGTTGAAGAGATTTAATGTTGGTGAAGACTGTCCTGTATTTGATGGTCTCTACTCTTTCTGCCAGACTTATGCTGGTGGTTCGGTTGGTGGGGCAGTGAAGTTGAATCATGGCCATTGTGATATAGCTGTAAACTGGGCTGGTGGGCTGCATCATGCTAAGAAATGTGAGGCTTCTGGTTTTTGTTACGTGAATGATATAGTACTGGCTATCTTGGAACTTCTAAAAGTCCATGAGGTTAGTTGTTCCTTCTGTGTTGTATTTTTTTTTCGGTTGCCGTTTCCTAATTTGTTGCCTTCGCTTTTCTTCATTAAAACTCATTTTTCGGATCATTCTAAATTCCATGTTAATCATTCTTAGCTAACATTTTCTACTCAATTGGATGCCATATTAAAATTAGCAATTTCGCTTGCTTGAATTTGTCACTGGAGACGAAGTTTATTACTCACTGGAGGAACAAAAATGATGCGACAGAACTAGTTTATTTCCCTATTCAAGTTAAAGTTGCAAATTATCAAACCTCGTCTTTGAATTAAGTTCACCAAGTTGAAGTAGTTTATTTAGTGGACTTCCACCTAACAGACGACATCAGCAGTCTAATTCAAGTGCTCTAGAAGCTGACTGTAGGAAGAGGCTTCATCAGCATGTCTCCAATTTGAATCCTTCTTAACTACGTTTCAAGAGCCAACACCAATTGCTAGTATGCTCTATTATTCTATGTGAGCTTGTACCATTTGTTAAATGCATAGGCTCATAAGCAACATCTAAGAACAAGAATGGAGCATTAATTCAAGTGTCTAATGCAAACCGCATTTTGTCACCTTAGTCTTGGAGGCTTCATTTTTGTGTACAGGGCTATTATGTAAGCAGGGCAAGTATCTATTGATAGCACTGACCTGTTTCATAAAGAGCCAACTACTTAAATTAGTATTTTATTTTGTGACGAGTGCAATAATTAGAGACCAAGAAGAAATCAAAGAGACATCACTCCAATTTGAACTTGCTTTTGAGATACCCTGTAAATACTAAAACCTCTCTTGCTGCTTTTAGCGCTATTTTCACTTCTATTATATCAACTGACGAAACTAATTGCTTGAGAAATGTCGATATTCAGTCATTGCATATCTATGACTCTTAGAGTTTTGAAATTCTATTGGTTCCTGTTTGAATTTAATGTTGCCACAGGTGTTCCAATTTACCAATTGTTGGCAGAAATTAGTGTGCTTCATTGCAATAAGTTTAAAATAATCAAATCCTCTTCTTGTACTTCATGCCATCATTTGTCTTTTTTGGGTTATCAGATGTTGGGTAGCAGGTTAATTAATCATATACTACATTCTCTACAGCAATATTCTTTTACTTTTTAACTTATTTCATTCATTTTTGCAGCGTGTTCTGTATGTGGACATTGATATTCACCATGGTGATGGAGTTGAGGAAGCATTTTACACTACAGACAGGGTGATGACTGTTTCTTTCCATAAATTTGGAGATTATTTTCCTGGTACAGGAGATATACGCGACATTGGATATGGGAAGGGCAAGTATTACTCTCTCAATGTTCCCTTGGATGATGGAATTGATGATGAGAGCTATCAGTCTCTGTTTAAGCCATTAATGGGTAAGGTTATGGAAGTTTTCAAACCTGGTGCTGTAGTATTACAATGTGGTGCAGATTCGCTGTCTGGAGATCGGTTAGGATGCTTTAATCTCTCCATTAAAGGTCATGCAGAGTGCGTGAAGTTTATGAGATCATTTAATGTGCCTCTATTGTTGTTGGGCGGAGGTGGTTACACAATTCGTAATGTAGCTCGTTGTTGGTGTTATGAGGTACGACTATATTCTTACCAATCATCACTAATAACCGAAGTACTTTTCAATTTTTTTCTAAACTGGGCATGTTATGATCAATAGTTGTGTTTTAATCTGGCTAAGTATTTCCCCAAATGGTTAATACTTGTGAGAAAGCCCTATAAAGTGTGTTTTCTATAGAAATTTGCCATCTATGGACATGCATTGTAAATGTCGAGATGTTTTTCATTAACTGAAACTGTAAGTTTAACCTCTCATCGTGAAACATGCATCTTTGTTTGATGGGTTGAGAGGTTTTTGATGTGCTTTCTGTAGATTCATATGTATAATCTGTTGGATTATGTCAACCTACTTTCCCCAACCCATCCCACATCCAGGGATGTTGTGATGGTAGTCCCTCTTATTACTGCTCTTGATGAATCTGATTTTACAGACAGGTGTAGCACTTGGTATTGACCTTGATGACAAGATGCCACAACATGAATACTATGAATATTTTGGCCCTGACTATACTCTGCATGTTGCTCCAAGTAACATGGAAAATAAGAACTCCCGTCATTTATTGGATGAGATCAGATCAAAGCTTCTTGAAAATCTCTCAAAGCTTCAGCATGCACCAAGTGTCCAGTTCCAGGAGCGGCCACCAGATACTGAACTGCCACAGGTTTGTTCTGCTCCAAATACCTTTTGAGGGTTCTTATAATCTTATTACTGCCTGTGGGAAGAGTCTATTTTAGGTCTGGTCTGCTAATTTTAAGCTTATCATGTCATATGGCATCTATAACAACTTAATAAAATGGCTAGGTTTGATTGTTTTGCACAATGTCAATACACTCCTTGCTTGTTTGCATTGTTTTGCAGTCTCTTTTTACCACTCTCCGGCAACAGTAGAGTTCCATTTTACTCAATAAAATAGCAGGATTTAAAATTGATGCGGAGTTTCTTTTTTGTTGCTCCATGATCTTATTTATGGCATTCTATTCTTCACCATTTAGACACAACTGTAGAAGAACTGAAGGAGGTCATCATATTTATTATGTCAAATTACAAATTCTACATCAATGCACACCTTCCTAGAATTGTAATACTCCTAGTTCCGGATGGGTTAATTGTGAAAGCTATTGCAACTGACAAATTTGATTTTAAAGTTAATATGCAGTCATTGTCTGCTTATGAGATTATTGTTTCTCCGTTTTGTTTTTTGGAAAGAAAACTGAACTAACTAAAAACAAATTAGTATAGGTTTCTGCTTGTTATGAAAATTAACTTTTGCGAGTTAGGAAAACGAAAATGGAATTATCTACTTGCACCCTGAAAACATAATTGTGTTAGAGAAACTAAAAGCTTCTATTGAATTCTCAATAAAAATATTTGAAAATTTACTTGCAAGTTGCATCTATCCTCTGAGCAGTTAAAATGTAATGTTCACAAGCACTGCAACTCTTTTACCCATTCTTAATGTGTTTTTATGCAGATGGAAGAAGATCATGATGGAGAGGATGAGAGATACGACCCCGACTCTGATATGGATATTGACAATGATCGGTACATTGTTGTTATTTGTGCACTTCTATTATAATCTTGATTCTTCCTCTAATGGCTTTTGGACATTTGTTCCCAACTTCCCTCACAGGAAGCCACTACCAAGCAGAGCGAGGAATGATTTTTCTGAGCCTGAAGCAAAAGACATGGTACTTCATACACTGTTTTGACTTCTCTTTCTTAAAAGCAAGATTTATAACTTTAAATTGATATGATTTTGTAATGTATATGTATTTTTTGTTTAGCATCTCAGATATATTCCACTGAACTTTTGCTTCTTTTTTTTTTTGGGTGACATTTTGTGTTCATCTTTTTTTTAAAGTTTCATTCCATATAGTAGCCTAATGTGCTTATGTTCCAAACATTTTTCCTGTTGGTTCTTTTAGCTTTTGTTCTACTGGCTTAAAACTAATGATGTTAAGAACCCTTCTCTTGGTCCGGAACAGGACATTGAGTTTTGAGGACTGAGGTAACTGAAATGGCCTTTCAACCTCATATTAGAAGAACTAGCATATTACCCGTGCGTTGCACGGGACGCTAACAAAATATTTACTTAAAATAAAGAATTTGTCCATACAAAAGAGTAAATATGATCAAATTTATTTTTACATAAAAGAACATCACATATACATTATATATATCAATAATAAAATGCAAAATTTTTACAAAAGAGAAATATTTTATTATAAATTTTGAAATACTTCCTTATATACTACATTTACAGTAGAAGTACAATTAATATCATTGTCATTACATATTAAAATTTTCAATCCCTCGCGAGTTTTTACTCTAGAAAGAGCCACATATAGCTGACCATGACTAAAGACTGGTCTTTTCAAAAATAAGCCAACATTAGATAAAGATTGGCCTTGGCTTTTATTTATAGTCATTGCATAAGAAACTATCAAAGGAAATTGACGTCGTTGGAATTTAAAAGGCAACCTTGAATCTGAAGGAGTTAGTGACATTCTTGGTATTAACACTTTATGCCCTGCATTATGACCGGTTAGAACTTTTGCCTCCAAAACATGATCTCCAAGTCTTGTGATGATTAATCTTGTTCCATTGCATAATCCATTTGTGTGATCTATATTTCTCAATAGCATCACTGGAGTTCCAATCTTTAAAAGTAACTCATGATTAGGAATACCCGAACACTTCAAACTATTCAAGAACTCAGGAGTATGCACATCTTGCAAAAGACTAACATTTGAGTCTGACTTGCATGTGCTATCTGAACTTAGATATACTCGCCCCTCACATGTATTCAAAGATATACCCGGAACAGGACATTGAGTTTTGAGGACTGAGGTAACTGAAATGGCCTTTCAACCTCATATTAGAAGAATTACTCAATAGCTGCTGTGTAAAACAAATTATGTGAAGGTTTTGACTGTTGAGAGTTCATATTCAACAGAGCTCACTTCATGATTCATAACAAAAGGAAAATTCTACTTGTTCATTCATTGTTCTAATCTGGGCACAAATTTCAGGGCAGGAAGAGTTTAGATGTTCTGCTTGTATTATAAACTAGTATAATTTGTCTTACTGATCAGTTTGCAAGATGTTCGGGTCATTATCTAAAAGAATAATACATCTAGAAAATGTTCTGTAACTTTGCCACGCAGAAAGGAACTAACTGAGAGATGTTACAAAATTCTGAATTTATCAATGTGTGTTCTTGTTAATGATCAATGCTATTGCTTTTTGTATCGCTGTAGGATATTACCAAAGAGGATGAGCCAAATAGGGAAGTGGACCTGAAATGCGCTGAGCCCCTTGCCTAAAGTTATTGCTCCACCTCTACATATCTTGAGTAAGTCGTTTTGGTTTGGAACATTTTGAAATTCATGAAATGCCTCGTAGGTAACTCAACAGACCACGTTAGGGAAGTCTGACATGGGTGTTCATGAGGAGAATGTAAAAACTATGATTACTTGTAAATTACGCAAATTGCTGAGAATAGCAAATAGCAATCCTCTTGGTGAAAATGCAAATGGCCTGTAAGGGAACATTAGTAGTATAATTATAAACATTTTGCGAGAATGATTATGTTATTACTTTGCTTCTTAAATTTATAGAAAATAGTAGAGTAAATTATGAGTACAAAATTTTTAAGGAAAAACAAGGACCGTGTCCTGTGATATCTTGGATTCAAGATTTTGGCTTGCCAAATCTCTGACTTGTTCTGTGTTCTTACCTTAGTACAATTCTCAAGGAAAACGGCCTTAATCAGGGTGTCTAGTTTATATTGTGTGTGCTAGATCAATGTTGAGAACCACTGTTTTTTCTGCTGCTTTTTGAAAGGATGCAGGAGCTGTGGTTTGGTGTGGATGAAATCAGTTCACCTGTTATAGTTTGGGCCGGGAGAGATGAAGCCTTTCATCTGCATGCATGCATACATATATATGTGGTTTTAATATTTTATATATATATTTTTTTTACTCGATGTTTTGTCTTTGCATACTTGTTGGCCCAACAAACTCATGTTTTAAATGTAGTGGGACATCAAGTACTAGAGATAAATTTACGCAAATTTAGTCCAATCACCAAAATAAAATACTCATCACTGAGCACGCAACGTACCAAGGAGACAATACGTATACTATATAAAAAATTGGATTGTGACTTTTAAATATGTTTTTTAAGTACCTAACAGCAAACATTGAAAAAAATTATCCAAACGTTCTGCTTTTTCAATTAAATTAATTTTAGAAGTTCTGCACAAAGATATTTGGCGAAATTCAGTGCACATCCACTTGGTTATTGTAGTGTAGGTTTGAACTGGAAACACTGCTCTTTTTTCTCCTTCGCACCATGGATTCTCTTGTACTCCACCATCTAATGCTGTTGAAATATTATTCTCTCCTTCCTCCATGGATTCAAAGTAGTAGTTCGAATTCGAACCGTACGTGATCTTCCACATAGCAAATGCCCAAATCTAAATCATAACCTCAATGAAGCAAATTGACATTTCTGATGCCGATCATCTTATCTTAAGGAATTACAAAATATTGACGATAGAGAGATTTAGCATTACAAAGAGTATAGCAAGTTGTGGTTGATGCATTTTAAGAACTAAGTAAATGAAAGAAAACAGTCAAAGAAACAACAATGAGATATTTCCGACCTGCCGGATTCGAACCGGCAGCCAAAGGATCTGGCAACATCAGGTTGTAAATCCTGGTGCAGCTAGCCCTTCACTCTCCCATTTGAGCTAAGGTCGGTCAAACGTGTCAATTTGCCAAAATTTAACTTTCTCCATTTTCGAGTTTGGCTCAACTCTTTTTTTTTTTCAAACGTACAAGATACGGTATACATAATGTTGATCAATCACAAACGCGTAGTGTAATCTATTTAGCATTTAATAGGCAGCCATGTTAATCAAGGTAGAATGTGGTTTTGTTTATTTGTCGATGAAGACAGATGATGATTAATACTCAGAAATACAAACAAATCTACATATATTCACACGTAATAACATTCATATTTTTACAGTCAGATATCTATATTCACTGAAATAGAAACAACCATGCACAAGTTTCTAATATAAAAAAAAAATAATCCCCAGGTTTAAACCCTTGTGGCATTCGTCAATTCCTAGTAACAAAATTTTCATTCGGAAACCAATTTTTCGTAGAAAATTCTCTAAGTATCAGACGTACAATTTTTTTGCATCAAGTAATACTATTAAATAAGTTCATAACTATACTGTGTATATACATGTTTTGGCATACACAAAGCTGTCGTTCACAAGTAGATACTTTTAAAATTCGTTTTTTTCTTTTGTAATTTCCACGGCCCCATTCATACACATTGATAATTGGCCAAAACATCAATTTTAGTCTAAATTTTCAATTCTAGTACTAACTAATTCATTTCTAAATTTAATGTCCGAACAATAAAAAACTATTCAAATATAGGAAAAATATATTTTCCGGCATCGAAAAGCTAATGGGACATGCCGGAAACCCAAAATTTGATTTACAATGTGTCATTTTTTTTAATAAGACATGGGTATCCGGCATGCCCCATCAGTTTTCCGATGCCGGAATTTATTCATCCTAGATCTGAATAATTTTATTTAATTTGAACACAAAATTGAGAAAGAGAATAGTTGGTACTATAATTGAAAAAAGGCGGATAGTTTGCGGATAATTTGGACTAAAATTGATGTTTTGGCCTTGATAATTTTATAATTTACTTTTCTTGAGTTAGTTGGGAGGGGAGTAGAAAGTAGCAAAGCATTGGATAAGTTGGTTAGCGTTGATACTTGGTGTCACTGGAGGAATTATGTCGGCGCATTTTGGAGGGGGGGGGGGGGGGGGTGTATCTATAATTATACATTATTTGATGTTAAAAGCAATGTGGGAATTCAGTACGAACGAACGCATGGCATGGTTGCGGTAAAAAAAGGTAGAAGAGACATACCAGCATGTCTTGACATATAATCCGCTTAGGCATTTCGCATTGTACACACACTACTTCCTCCTCCCTGCGTGTATGAAACCGAAAAAGAAAAGGAAGAGTAATTGGGATTTGCACTCTCCATCAAAAAACTTGCTTACATTAATTCACCAACCACTCCAAATGTGTAAAATCATAAGTAAGAGATTGGGAACTTGTGATCACATGCCTCAGCAGTAACCCCCAAGTCTAGGCAATTATGAGTTGAAGCAAAACGTTGCTGGATTCAAGTAAATTATTGACTAAATACACATACACATAGCACAAAAGGAAGTCTTACAAGGCATTTTGCACTAATTGATTGAAATTTTGTGACAAATGTAAGGCAGGAGAGTAGTAGGAAAAATAAGTTAATAAATATAAAGAGTAAGTTGGAATTACTTGATTGACATACTCCAGAATATCATTTTTTTTAACAGCTCTATTAGAACTTTTGGTCTCTAAGAAAAGAATGACCATGCATCAGAACTGAAAGTATATGGAAGAATGTGCTTTTACTCCTATGAAATAATGAATTTTATATAAGTTATAAGATGTTTGAAATTTTAACAGTATGTACATGGCCTTGGATCCCAAAACTGTTCCAGAAAGAAATTTAAAAACAACCAATTTTCAGTTCTTAAGAGGAGAAACTCATCTGCAAGATATCTACAAGAATATGCACGAGGGTTGACTTGGTGAATGCCATCATTGTTGACTACCGACATGAAATGGAGATCCTGCACTGCCATAAATCCTACAACCGCTGCTGGAGCAGTTCAAGCCCTGAAAATAACATACAAGGGAGATCAACAATTTAAATTCATGGTATCATAGGGTGGTTGATCCATTAAGCTGCAACTAGCAAAGTTTGATTCAGCTTGAGAGCATGCTGTGCAATTTAATATGCATGTTCTTGACTAATATAAACAATGAAAAAATTCTAATTTTAGATCATGGAGCTAGCAAACTAAAAAACATATGGAGAGACAGAAATTACCAGGGGATTTTACAGGAGCAAAGGACTCCTCAAGTGACAGTTGTCAAGCCAAGGCAACCTAAGCCTGTGAAAATCAGTAAAAATGTGAGATAAATTTTAAGTACCGAGATTTTTCTATTCACTGATGAAACTGGAGCATACCACAGAGTTCTCTTCCAGCATTAATTCAATGAGCCACGGCACCTACACAACAGTTGATTACCAGTCCATTTAGCATAGATGTCATAGTAGAACGGAAAACAGAGGAACACAGAATATATTACAATTTACAAGAAACTCAAAGTGAGAAGAGCATATATTTCAAATCAAGTAGCCAGCGAAAGATACAGAACAATTATTTAGAGACATGCAAATCCAAAAATATATTATTTGCTAAACCAAGAGATGCCACAGTTATCAAGATGTTAGCTGACCAAAACATTCGTATAAATAATCAAGCCTTATCAATAAAGAGGTCTGATTAACAAGAAGCAAATTTACTAGCACCTATGTAGTTTATTTGCAAAGAATTTATGACAAGTTCTAAAGAGAGACACAAAGAAGTAGTAGCCTTGATCTTTTTAAGATCAATAAAACTAGATTGCACGAGATTGTGCACACTCTGCCTACAATTTGCAAGGAGAGAATAATAGAAACCCTGGAAAATACAAACATGAATGCATGTCATGAGACATGCATTTCGGTATTAACCGCAGCAGAGGACTGGAAATAATTCAAGTTGTTAAAAGAACATATGAAAACAGCAAGAAATGAGACGGGTGCTATAAGTTTTAGAAAAGATAGGAAACAGAACTTGGAAATTAATTTGGCAACATGTTTTCCCACAAGAAAGTGGCACTACCACAAAAAGGCAATTAAGATATGATCCCATTTGTGCGTAAATTTCATATGAATAAAATACAGATAACAGTCAGCATATATATCAAATATTAAGGTCAGTCAGTTAAATCTACATTCTTTAAGTAAACTTTCAATGCCTATGTCTTGCTCAATTATGCAAAAATATGTCAGTGTACCTCTTAGAACCACAGTTGCAAGGTATTTTTGTCTCCTCCAATGGGAACTTATAATTGTACGTGAGTTCTTCACCAGTAGAAATATGACGCTTTGAGTATATGAAGATCTTTTTTTGCCCCTCGACGCTTATGACTTTTGTGTAGCAATTAGGCTGAAATCAACATGAGGTCGCATTTAGGGTGACTGCATCACAAAAATGGTTCATGCAACACACTTATGACCCATTTGCAACAGTTACCTCACACGAATGATTGATAAATCTAGCGATCCCTCCACGCTTGGTGGCATCAACCTGCAAGGAAGTGCAAAAAGTGATGTTGCTCTGTAGATCTCGACCACACCATACTGAGAGAGAAAATCATGTCATTTGATTTCTTATCATGCACCGCTTATGTAAAGCTGAGCACTGAAGGCCAATGTACATAAAGAGGAAAAACTTGTAACATTGAAAGAAATCAATAGAATAAGAAAGTAGAAACCCTAACCAACCAATCAAGTAAAAATCATCAAACATAAAGGCAAAGAGGCAAAACTAGTTTAAGATGTGGGTAAAATGAAAACTCAAGTCAACAAGACAATGTAGTAAATTGAGCACAAGTGAATAAAAGGCAAACTAGGCTGTCCAGAAATATAAGGATTAAGAATGAGGGATGTAACCAAAAAATATGATTATGTACATATTCAATTTTTTTCCAATGAGCAAATTCAAATATTTTCTGCAACTTACCACATAACCGTCATCCAATCTGAAAAGGTAACTGCTCCCAATTCCCATCTTTTCATATTGGCGCTCGCGTATATCGGATATCTACAAGAGTTACAATAATAAAAACAAATGAGTGACTTCAACTGAAGTAACATGAAAGATTCTATAATTTTTTTCATATTCTAGTAGGAACTCATTGCACTTTTCACATCTTAAGTTTGGATGGTTGGCCACTAGGCACTAGCAGAGAACCAAGAGTTGAAATTTCTCCTCTGCAGCACACTTGCTCCAAGAAAAAGCTGTTTTCAAAATATGAATACTAGCAGCAAGATCTGTCTTGAAGTTCCTAAAGTTAAACATCTACCTAACTTCGTAGTAGGTCACATCCAGAAATTCACCAAAGCAAAGATATATAACTTTAAGGAGAAAAATTCTTTAGCATCAGAATCAACTTGGCTCAACCTAGCAAATTTTACATAATAAAAGAGAAAGTGGCCACTTACACTAGAGCGAATAAGTTCTCCCACATATTCAATAACAAAGTCCTCAGCCTCAATTGGCTCCAGTGCAACAAGACCCCAGTCGTGTATCTTGCTTCGTTGGAAACGTAACCGTTTCTTCCTTGCCTGGGCAAAATAAAAATTGTCAATTACTGATCATGAGGTTCAGGATAGGTTGTAAAGATTTATTCTCAAAATACCTTCAACTGTGTTGCTTTAAGAAGATCAGCTCCCTCTGCAGCAGCAAGAAGGTTACGCAGCTTGACCCTGTTTGTTCTTGCAGAAAGTCCCTTAACATTGGATGAATGATTTCCACCACATTCAGAGTTAATATAGAGAGAATGGATCTGAGTTCCCCTTACTCGAGCCCTTTCAGCTGGACTAGCATCAGAAGCCCATTTACGCCATTCCCACCCATTTATGGACGAGCGTGCACAACCATCAGATTGCGGGCAAGGTCTTACAGTTCTGGACTGACTTCTATTTATCTTGTGTCTGTCAACCCGTTTAGGCACTGCTTGTTTTGAAATGCCATTTGCTAGTTTCTGGACTTTACCAGATCGAGAATGTTGTGTATCATCATTCAGTTGCTTTCGTTTATGTTTGGCAATCTTACTTGCTGCATGAAAGAAGAGAAAGAAGCTGGCTTATCTAATGGACCATTGCTAAAAAGCTTATTTTCATTTCAATGATCTGAAGTTTAGAGAAAATAAAGAAACAAGGAGAATTAAGATATGATACCCACATTTTGGAATTTTTATGGAATTTGCATGCTGATGATTATATTGATCCTCTGTAGAAAAGGAAGGATTCTGTGTCGTGTTACCTGAATCATCTTCAACAAACCATTTTGTCAGTATTCATGAAGAAATCAGTAATGCTCTTAGCATCTACTCTATGTCTGTAGGAACTGAAGATAATAGACTACCTTGAAGAAGAGAAACAACTTTATCTGATGTCTGGCTATGAATATGAAGTGGTCCCTTTCCACCTTGTATACCAACATTAGTGTCAAGTTCTGGAAGCTTTTTCACTGGAGTAGGAATTATAGCATCAACATCTGCAGCCTGATCTAAATTTTTCCGTGCATGAGTTCTCTTTAACCTTTTGGATGCTTGTTTTGGGCGATCATCTTCTCCCATCACCAGAGACTTGAAAAATGAGCCAGTCCTTTTACGATTCAACTTAGTCCTCCGAGAATATACATATTTTCCAGTTAGTAATGTTGCCTCTGAATATCTCTCAGCAACATAAGGTTTTTCTTTATGCACTAAATCCGAAGATCCCTGAACAAGCAAGAAATGCATTAAGAAAATAGAACTACTTTATTCCATTAAACTTGGGAAAGTCAATAGCCTAGAATTGTGAAGTTTACCTTATTGCCTAATTCATATCTCCTCCGAGAACATGCGACTACTATAGCTTTCTCAATGGCACTATCAGAGTATACAGGTTTCAATTTTCTGATAACAGAGTCATAAATTTGCATTCGGGTTATCATCAATGCTACCTCGAAAGAGGTTTTCCAA
Source organism: Plectranthus barbatus (assembly GCA_026898455.1). Classification (NCBI taxonomy): domain Eukaryota; kingdom Viridiplantae; phylum Streptophyta; class Magnoliopsida; order Lamiales; family Lamiaceae; genus Plectranthus; species Plectranthus barbatus. Next base: position 649,242 of record JAPKLW010000116.1, on the reverse strand, counting down.
GTGTGCCCATCTACTTTTGATGATTTTACTAGGAAATTTGGTGATAAAGCACAATGTAAGGTCAATTCCTCATATTGAGGCGGCCGCAACTCATCACTAACTGCAGCATTGCTAGCATCGTGTAGATGCACAGGCAAATTCTGAAACTTCCTCAAGGAGAAATCTAGCGGAACATTTAACACTTCATTTTCCTCACGTAGAGAGGGGCACAATTCATCCGCTTCAACAGTAGTTGGATCATCTAAATGTATTCGCAGTTTCTGAAATGCAACCTTAGGTACATTTACTGTGGAGACTTCATGACTGTGAACACCAGCTCGATTCAACAGATGTTTTTCACTTTCAGGAGGACATATGAGATCATTTGGCAATTTAGGTGCCAAAACACAAGGACCTTTATGAGAATCATGTTCACTTGTATGGTTTTGCAGATGTGACGAGCATAATATGACCTGCCAGGATTTGGCATTTCAAATTGAATATGAGTTCTATGTAAACAGGTGGCACATGTCTGTGCGAGCACACACACATATATAACACCAAACAAGGAGAGAGTTTCAGACAATTACCTCATTGCTGCCACTATTTTGTGGAAAATCAACGACTTGTTTCACTTCCTCATCCACAAGTTTTTCAAGATAATGTACTAATGACGACTTTGCAGAAGAATGAAGATCATTCAGTACATATTCCAAGATAACTTCATGATAAGTATCATGGCTGGACAGGTTTTCTTTAAAAGACTCTTCTCTTTCGGAAGATGGAGATACTGATGCTAATTTTGTGTCTGCATCCACTAAAATTCTCTCTGGTTCAAAACCTGGAGGACAGTCTGTATCAGAGCTAGAGGAGTCCTGTTCATGTACTAGCTGTCATAAAAATAAATCAATTTTCAAAAAATAGACAAGGCACATTCTTAAAACCAAAAGGTATGAAAAAATAATACTTACAGAGTCAGCTGGTAGCTTTGCAATTGGCTGAGAGAATTCTTTGTATGGAATGCTTTGTTGAACATAACGAGGAGAGTACCAGAGTTTCATCTTTCTCCAAGCAGATGAATAGTCAGCTACAGGATCATAAAAGATGGCATTCCACATTACTTGCAAACATGAATAAAAAATTGACCTGCTAACAACCATGTATGCTGCACAAAAGTTCTCGAAACTTCCAATTGATCTCATCCTAGTAGGAGATCTCATGGTCGCACCACCACAAGATCGTTCAATATCAGCAATTTTCTCAACTTCTACTTCATCCCCAATAGTGGCATAGTCCTTGTCAGAGTCTTCAGGCTTACACTCATTCTTTTTTGATGTCATTGTACCTACCAATTTGCCATGTGAAGGAATGGTTTTTGCGGACTCAATCACTGGCATCTTGAGAATCTTCTGAGTTCTCCTTGTGGAAAGTGAATCAGAAATTACGAAACTCACTATCTCGTCAAGTAAAACTTTACGGGCTGTTTTCATAATTCCTAAGTGAAGCTGAGAACAAACTACTTCAGAAATCTCAGATATCAAGTTCAGCGCTAAGCCAGCATCATGATTATTGTAGTTATGCACGGTGACAGTTCCAATTCTAGATTTTCCCCAAGTGTTCAACAGTGTTGCCAAATTCAAGGGTTTATATTTATTATCAGCATGATACACCTGTCAAATCATACCATTAAAGTAACAAGAAGAGATGCCTCAACAGATAAAATAACTAATTAAAAAGCAAAGCATCAAATGTTGCCATTGAGGGTATTTATAACGGATAGCTCTTCTTGGTCCATATGTATTGGCTGCTTTCTTCCCCAAATATATAATCTTGAATCAAATGTCAATAATTCTCGCATCCTATTACAAATAGTAAGTATAGCCTAAGGTCCCATGCATCATTGTAAAGAATTTACCCTAGCTGTTATTGAAAATAGAAACTTTAAACAAGGGTGAGTTACTTTCTTCTACACTTCTGGTATGGAGGGATTCTTTTGAACAACTTTGATTGGAAAAACAATTTTAGAACTGCACATGCCGGAACATCTAAGAATCACAATGAATAAGTTGGACCGATTGTCCATACACACACACACACACACAATCGACTAATTCTGAGAAATTCCTTGGGTGTAACGATGAAAAGAGGAACTTCAAAATTTTGGAAAATCCTTTATAGCACAAATGTACGGAAAAAGACAAGTATCCAACTCTCAAGGAAATCTATAAAATTTCAAATCCAGACATAAATGAAAATATCTTAATTTATTCTCCTACATTTTCATTTTTCATAATATTTAATGATGATAAACATAAGTCTTGTAGCTCCTTTTTTGCTTAGTGTTTAAGTTTTCTTAGTGGTTAAGTAAGTTTTCTTAGTGGTTAAGTTTTCTTAGTGATTAAGTTTTCTTTGCTTATAAATAATGTACGAGGGATTCATTCTAAATAACAATAAAGAACAAACAATTCTTGAGTTCATCTTCTAACATTTGGTATCAGAGCCGAGTTTTGAGTGTGGGTGAGGATGTCGACTTCCTCCTCTCGT